>VRYO01001269.1:1889450-1910585 GCA_009812075.1 Sialia sialis | reverse complement strand
GGGTTGGCATTTCACTGGGATTTGTCCATAGATAAGCCGCACCTGAATATAAGCCGCACTCCTGGGGTAGGCTGGATTCTTCAATTAAAAAGGTGCGGCTTATAATCGTGAAATTACTGTAATTATTAAAACATGTTGCAAATATATATGCTAGTTTATCACATCAGGTTTACCTGTGTTCCAAACAAGTACTTGGAAAATCTAGGATACTTGTGGTCCTATTTCAGGGATGCTGTCTTTTGGCATAAGATGTCAGTACTGGAATTAGGCTTTCCTCTTCCAAGACAGTACTGTCAAAAGTCAGAATGTCATGTAATTCAACTTCTGAGGCCTTTTGAGATAGATACATATGTCTGTATGCTGCCTTCCCAACAGAGTGGGTGAGCAGAACTTCAAACGACTTGTTATTTGTACTCTTTTATCACTAGATTTCATATTACTAACTTTCAAGATTGCCCTTAGCCAGAAATAGGAATGCTAACAAATATATGACACTTACAAAATTAGTACAATGTTTGACTATAACATGATTCCATAGCATCTGTTACATCTCAATATGCCACTGAATATTTCACAATTATTTAACATCTATCACAGCTTTCTTCTCCATGCAAAATTAAGTATTTAAAAGTTTTTTTCTTTTCTAACATGAATATTCTGCAGCTACTAGGCTTTTCTCAGGAGACCGATCTCATATCTTTTAACACAGCAACTCCTTCTAAGATGTACCATTGTAGGTGTCTTAATTTCCATAGCTAGTTTGTAAGCCATCTTTTATGTTGCATATAGTAAAGCCAACAGTAAATTAAATTTATATAAACTAGAATGCCTCTTTAAAAGAATGTTATAAACAAATGGAAAGTTGACTGAGGCACACAAAGAAATACTCCTACCTGGTGTTAGTGAGAGATGTCATTTGAGTAAGGCCAAGATGTTCTCCACAGCATGGATATGACAGCAATTTTAAACACCAGACTCCGTGACTAACTTTACATTAGCAAATACTTCAGTGTAATTTAGTAGGAAAGGCTAAGAGAATTTGGTTTGTTCAGTCTGGAAAAGAGAAGGCTTTGGGGACCTTTCAGTAGCTGAGAGGATCCTATAAGAAAGCTGGAGTAGGACTTTTTATGAGGAAATGTAGTGACAGGACATGGGGAAATGGTGCCAAACTGAAAGAAAGTAGTTTAGATTGGATATTAGGAATAAATTCTTTACTGTGAGAGTGGTGAGACACTGGGACAGATTGCCAAACTCTGCCCCCACTCTAACTTTGATCAACATCCAAAGGTCCCATTGAAAGGACTAAGAAAGGCCTTGAGCCACAGAAACTAATCCAAGAGGACACTGACACAAGAGGGCAGTGACACTGGCTTTTCTTTTAATTGAAAAGCCAGATATGGAGAATGGGATGCCTCTTTGCTGATGGTCAGCTGGACTGCTTGACATATGCAGGCAGGCTTGGAGAAGTTCCTGATGGTGCAAAGTAGTCATTATTCAGATCCATGTCTCCATTGGTGTTTCATGTGAGCCCAGAATGGTCTTTTAGCCTATTCTTCTCCAGAAGGAATCTTGATTTGCATGCACCAGAATAACTCTGCAAACCAAACAACTACACAGAAAGTGGGGAAGATCAGGAGATTCTCTTCAGAACTGCGATGCTTTGAGACAAAATGTTAATGCATGTGCAACTTCTGTGCTCTTTTAAAATTCATCACTAATTTTTTACCTCTTGCAAATAAGAGGCTCAAATATGGATTCTTAAATAACTATGACTAAAACACCCAGTTGTTACTTCTATTGCTTTTAGATAATGGTACAATGTATTTTATCAGATTGTTACTGGCAATCTCTACACAAAATGTTAAACAAACAGTCCTGACTCTTTTTTACATTTGGGCAGCCTTCCCAAAGAATAGTGTTAAGGAATCAAAGCAGGAATGCAGAATGCAGTTGTAATTCATCCTGATTTTAAGATGTCATTTCATTGCCAGGGAAGTGTAAAGCTGATATATTATAGTAAATGAGAGTCATGCCAAAGCTTTTCTTTGAACTGTGACATTTCGTGTGTCAGCTAGTTACTCTGACTAGTCAGCCACCACCCACACAGCTGATTAAAGATAGAAGACACAGAAACACTGCCACAAACTTAATGTACTATCTTTACACCAAGTTTTATTTTAGGAACCTTTGAGGGAAATACTGCCTATTCTGTGATGTACTGCACATGTTAATTTATTTTTATTCTTCTGATTAATGAATAAATGGATGAAATATTATTTGATGGGGGGAAAAGTAACAAACAAACAAACAAAAAATAATTATGTATGGCCACTCTTGATATTTGACTTAATTGTCAGAATTCTTTTTCAGTGAAAACTCTCCCAGATTTCAGTATTTTTCACTGGCCAGGCCATCAGGGACATCATGTTACCCATAGACCCTAATTTTAAAATAGTTCATTCAATAAATAAAATAATAGAAACATAGAAGAGGATTGGTTGGGAATATGTAAAGGTCTTTTAGTCCATCCCTCTGTCATGAGCAGGGACATCTTTCACAAGATCAGGCCACTCAAAGGCCCATCTAGCCTGACCTTGAATGCTGCCAGTGATGGAATATTCACAGCTTTACTGAACAACTTGTTCAAACTAAACCTACCCTCTTTCAGTTTAAAGCAGGTTGCCCTTTTTGCTGTACAGACTGTGGTAAAAAGTCTAAACCATCCAAAACCTTTGAAAGGAAATTACAGATTACTAGATTTCAACAGCTATAGGGAATTACAGAAGCCCCTGGGGAACAAAACAAATACACTTTGATAACATTTTATGGTTATATAATCTATTTGCTATAAAATGGTGGCAGTTGGCTAAGCATATAAAGCATACATTTGAAAATAATTTAAAGATATAATCACTCAAAAGTAATTATTTTTAATTGGATGCTTTTAACAAGGAAATCCTGTTTGTTAAGTAAACGAGGTGTCAGAACACATGAAAAAGTTTATGTAGTAAGAAAGCAAATGCACTCATTAACCTTGAAAAGGTAGTACAATATTTTGGTGAGTAAACATCCCCAGTTCCATAAGGTACATGAATAATTATTTGTAAGAGAGCAATGACTCTTTAGCTACTGCAACTCATTTTTTTTTTTTTCCCGGTTCTGGAGGTTCAGACAGTTATGGCTCCCAGGGGCAAAGATGGCAGCAATCAAACAAAAAAATTCTGTTATCTCAGCCCATATCACTTTCATCACTGATGTTCTTACACTTTTGTAAATGCTGCAGTTAAGAATGTAACCTGCTAAAGAGTGAACAGCCTCATTTTATGTCACTCTGGAGTTAAACTGAATTGTCAGAGCTGCAGCTTGTAGGCCAAGGTTGATCATAGCTCTTAGCTCTGCCAATCCTTCCATGTTGATATTTGATGTTGAGCTCTAACACCAGCAGCAGAAAACAAAAATTGAAGAGCATGTAGCCTCTTTCACCCAATAGTTGGGTACCTATTGCTTTTGTTTTTTCCCCAAACCATTAGTAAGACTAGGCCATCACCCAATAAATGTCACACCTAATTTTATCCAGGTTTAGCCAAGGCTGAAATATTTCTGCAGTTTGTTAGCCAAAACCCAGACAAGCAGTAGCTAGCAATCAATTTCCATTTTAGTATTCAAAAGGAAGAGTCACACCATGGCCTACTCAGTTCCACTTCACTGTGGTCATCAGCACTTCCTTTCTGTCAGTCCCCATGGGAAGAGAAACGAGAGTACTTATCATCCTTTAATACAGATCTGCTCTTTTCAAAAAATTCCAGCATGGTAAAAAATGTCATTGGCCTCTCAGCAATTCAAGTTCATAGCACCTTGCGAAAAGGAGGATTGAGAACATATTGAAATAAAGGTGATAGAGTTCCTTGCCATATATACAAGTATACACATTTCTTACTATTAAAAGCATACAAAGATCTTTCTGTTTGTTAAAATATTTAACAGAATATTATGCATGTACAATATAGCATATACATTGTCAGCTATTTAGACAACAAATCACAGGTACACTAGAAATATAAACAGGAGGCCATAGCATTTTAAACTGCTCTGAATGAACGAAATAATTATTTTTAAAATAAGTAAAATAATAAATAATGATAAAACAATATATCACAATAAAAGAATGGATTTAGTGTTTAGGGAGTACAGAGTCTAGGCACCAAAAAAACCAGGTCTACTGAACAAAAAAATACACTTTAAATAATAACATAACAGTCATACATTTTCTCATGACTGTGCATAGACCTGAAGCAACTATCCCTGTGGGATGATAATTCAATCTCCTGCATCTCAGAAGAGCATGTGATGATATTGCTAATTAACATCTATGGTGATGATTCTCTTATGAAAACATTCATCTACAGGGAAATGGCATTTCTGAGGCAAAGCTCCAATCTATTAGCTTGTCTTACCATCACCTTTCAAAGGCAACACCAGTTTGCTCCCACTGATTAGCACATAAAGCAGGATATTTGAGTTACAGCTCATTTCATCTAGCAGGTATCTAGTTTTTATATACAGAATCATATGTATCTGCTGATATACTCAATATCTCCAACTTCCTCTCATTGTTTACATATTACCTGCCTTGGAATTAAAAAATAGAAAGATTCCAGTTTCATTGTACCTAGAGAGAAATATACATGTAACAGGAACAGAAAACATAAATATAATTTTATAAATAATTTATTTGTAAATTGTATTCTGAAACGCCTCATTGAAATTTGAAAAAAATTGGAGACTCTCTTGATTTAAGGGTAAAATTAGTACTCTCTTCCTCTTACTGATCATTAATATTATTATTTGCTATTTTGCTCTTAATTTTCAGCAGTATGAAGTATATGCTACAGACTCTAAGCTCTCTTGAGGAAAGGATTGCTTCTGGACAGTTTAAAAAAAAATCTCTACATAAAGCAACGTAACAGCTGGCAGGTAAACAGAAATGAAGCCATGGCATGGGGCATATGATCAGAGACAGTGCCTGTAATGAAATCTCTATTTTCTGTTACTATTAATATGAACATGAGACGACAGTAGGAAGTGATCACAGATAAAATAAATAGGACAAAAAAGATTTCTCTCATTATAGCATGGATGGATGTATATAAAGTTACAGCAGCTAAGAACATCTCTCTGAACATCTCACTGGACAGAAGAGTCTGAGAGAGAAAGAGAAAGAGGCAAACACAACTTCACAGCCAAGGAAAATTTCTACCTTATACTGTCTCTCAGCTATTGGGAAATTCTGCCCTCTTGCTAGTGTACATTCATATATATATATCTCCAAATTCTTCCCTAAAAGTCAGCTGAAGTTTTGAATACACAGAAATTTCAGCCTTCAAGACTGAGGTCCATGCTTAAAAAAATTATTTTTAAATCTAGTAAATAACTAAAAGAAAAGCTAAGTATTTATGCTTCCTTCCTTACATACACAGTTCTTGGTAATTGTTCAGAACTGAATAATGTGCCTAATTAACTAATAAATGTTAGATTAAAAGCAACGTCTAATGTATAAAAAAGAACAATAAATGTATATAAAACAATAAAGGGAAGACAAATACACTACTGATAAAAAACCCTCAAAACCAGCAGGCATTTTCTGCCATAAATTTAATCTATGTGTTTCTATACATGTGAGATATTTTGGTCTCCTGAAATAGTGAGTAAGTAAATTTTCAGTAACTGGGAATTAAAATTGGTCCTTTTTTGTCTGTTAAGTCAAAAATAAAAAGTATAGAGTTACGGTTTCTAAGTAGGGTGATTGTGAATCAATTGAGATTTTAAATATTTTAAGCATTCTACACACATATGCACATGTAAATTTATACACCCAACTTGTCAACAGTAAATCTTCAAAGGCTGATCTTCAGAGCTACACTTACAGTCAAAGTTCTTAAAATGCTGGCTGAAACAAATGAAGTTTCATTGATTTTTAAATATCTTGAGATCTGAAGTTTTCACTTTGTCTTTTTACCAGAAAATATTCCTTAGGCAAAGTACACTGGTGATACTTCTTCTTGTCCGTACTTCACTGCAGATTCAAACTCTTTGAAGCTGATGCAGCCACCAGAATCCTGATCGAATTCTCTATAAGGGAAGAGATTTGATATTTAAAACCCAAAAGACTATGCAAAACAGACATACTTAACTATCTGTTATATATCCAACACCAATATTGTTTTTGAAGAGCTCAAGAGTCCTAAATTTTGAATTCTGTACAAAGAAATAATGAAGTAAAAACTGTTTTTTTGTGCAATACATCTATATGAGTAGCTCAGTTTTTTAGAAAGAACAAGAATCACGATATGCATGCAACAGGAGGTAAAAGTTAATTACCGTAAAACCTGTGCAAATTTAGCACTTCTAGCACTAAATTAAATCCTACACCTCATGCCTAATTCCCCAAATTCAATCACCTGTGGCAGAGATCCTCAAAGTTTCATAGTACAACATGCAAACCAAGACCTCTAGGCCTTAAGATAGGTCAAGCTGACATTTAAAATTTCCCCAAGTGCCCCATGACCTTCCACATACTGCAAGCTTATGTTGAAACAAAGATTATGTTAACAGAAGACTTACTCTTTGTGACTGTAAGAAAAATAAGCTAATTTGTATGTTATTATTTCCTAAAGTGAATATTACAGTAGTCAAAAAATGTCTCTGAAGAGTAAAAGCTGTTAATATTTATTTCTGAGACAGAAGCTGGTAGAAGACAGCAATTCAATTAATGACATTAGCACAGACAGCTAAGTTTTATTAAATACACCTGGCAATATTTTTTGATGCAGTGATAAATTAGGCTGACAAAATGGTATTAATGGTATTCTGTAAAATATTTGTCTTAGCTCTCCACAGCTTTCCTACTAGAAATACATTTATACAAAAGTTAAATAATTTAAAAACTGATTAATTGTTGGATCTCAACATTAATTCATCATTTAGAAAAGAATTTTATTGGTTTATACCAATGTCCAGACCATAGCTTTTTTCATAATCTAATTAATAATAATTAAATAATTTAGTTAATAATTTGATTTGATTAATAATTTAATTCCAAATTTATTATTATTACTTTCAACTATTAAAGATGACTTGAAGATTGCTGGAATTATAGTGCTGCAAATTTTACCATTACCATTAGCACTGAATGGTAGTATTCCTGCCATCTTGCAGCATGCAAAATGGGATGTAACTTCTACATAGGCAAAACCGAAAATTCCAAAATAATCCATGCTCTTTAGCAGAGGTACATTCTATTATCCTTTGGATGCTCTGGAAATTTCAAAGAAATTTTATCCTGAAGAAATAGTTTGGTAATTCAGTTTTCAATAAAGCCTTACACAAAGGGATAGGATGTCCTGTTTGATTCTTATTCTAAAAACACCCTTGAGAAAAAACTTGCAAAATTTAAAGAAGATAATCTATATACACCAGCCTAAAATACAGAAATTCAGTTTGAATTATGTCCTTCTCTTTCCCTGAAGAAGTCCTACTTAGATTAAAATTTCATTATTCTCCCCTTCAAAAATTATTAATCTTCATTCATTTCAAGAATCCCTCAAACTATCAATGTCCCACCTTTTTGGAAAATTTAATATTGTTTGGTAAGATTCCTCTCATCTGTTGGCAATAAACAATCTATACTAGTGCTTAATTTCACTATTAATGAACTACTAACCTCTTGTGAAGCAGACTTGATCAGACAACGTTCAAGCCTCATGGTGCAATGATGAACCTTACATGGCCATAAACATATGGAATGACAGCCTGCCTGATATTATGGAAATATTGAAATTAAATTCCTTCATCTAACTGTTGGCTCTGACATAAGACTAAAACATGATTACAATCTATTGCTTTTCAGGTAAGGACAAGTTTGAGATGTGGTCACCCTTAATCAAGTCTTCAGGGAAAACGTAATAGCTGGAGATAGACCAGTCACACCGTTTTTTGAAGAAAAGGACCCTCTTAAATACGACATATCATAATACAAAGAAATGTAAGCTTATTCACCAGTGAAGGATGAATGCAGGTCATAATTACAAGATGGAGATGCTGTCCTGAAAGCAGGAACTGAAAAGGCTGAGGAGTCATAGAAAGTAATCAAATGAAGATCATCTACTCTGATGCTTATCTAAGACTGTGAATACAATCCTTGAATGTATAAGTAGGATAATATCTAAATCTAATGCATGACTGGTTTTTTTCAGAATATAGTGTTAGGAAAATTAGGAAGGCAATACTGCATCTATTTTTCGATGCCCGTACTTCGAGAAGGACATTGAGGAACTTAAAAGAATTGAGAAAAGAAATTAACAGTAACTATACAACTTCTGAAAAATATGTCTAGTATGTTATATAATGTCTTCTTACAATGTCTCATAACAAAACATTAAAATCCTCTGCTGGGAAAAAAAGAGAGATTGAAGAGACTGAAGGACTGATCTGTTCAAATCAAGACTATAACTATCTCTCTAGGAAATGTATTTTGGATAGTAAATACCTTTTTATGCTTATGAGGAATGACATACAGATAGGTGAAAATCGAAGTCAAAGCTAGAAAAACTCTAAACTTACATAAGAGTTGTTTTGGGTTTTTTAAGAGGCTGATGGGCTATTAAGGTGACTTACCAAGGGACCTAGGAAGTGATAATTCCTTTATTTACCTTCCCTTGGTAAGTTCAGGTAAGTTCTAAACCACAGAGGTATTTCTGCAGGCCATTATGAAGTATATTTATAGCATGGAATTGTTTAACAGCTTTTTGAACTGTTATGAAGCCCATGGCCTGACCTCGGGTTCTATGATTACGTACCATCTCTTACTTGTTTTGAACCTGCAAGTGATTTGATGCTCTCCATAGCTGAAGTGTTCTTCTCAGTGACTCCATGTGTCAAAGTGCATAAAATGCATCTCTGTTTGAAGACCAATCACTGAAGAACTTTTTAACAAAAAAAAAAATCATTAAAATCTATGCCATTTGCAAGTAATTCAGATCACTCAAAGAGAAATTACAGACTTAAATACATGAGAGACTGCATAATATCCAAACAGCAAAATTTGTTGCTTTTTAATATTATGATGAATTCTCAGAATTTAGTGCTGGAAGATCATTTGATGAGTGTTTTAGAAGTTCATGCTGATAATCTAGCTAAACTGAAGTTAATGGGAGTTCTGCCAATAATTTTCAGAAGGCAAAGATTTCACCCAAAATATCTCAATTAGAGGCATAAATAAACCAGGACACACACTTTTACTGTTCAGAAGCTGCTCTCTTCAACTTTTACTTTGTTCAACACCCTGAAAACCACTAACTGACTCTTTGAATTAAGAGTCACTTTCTGAACAGCCTTTCGGCACAGATAAGCAAAATAAGTTAGGTGATAAGTAAATGACAAATAAACTAGTAAATGCTGAGCTGTTGTAATCTGAAGAAATGCTACATTTATTTAAAAGTTGTGGATTTTTTAAATCTTGGCCTTGGAGTGTTAAATTTTCATTTCCATTTAGCTCAAGCAAATGATAAATTCATCCTTGTGATCATGAAAATACTATGTCACAGCATATTGATCTTTATTTCACAGGTCACTGTTCATTTGACACTCTTAGCAAAATATACAGAGATATTTCAAGGTATATAGTGCCTCGGGTAGGTTGTCTGATCTTACACTGAAAATTGAGTAATAATCAGCATCTCAAGTTACTCACTGTGAGATATAAATTATTCTCTTATACAATTAAGTAATTGAAGTCTTCCAAAATCACCTAAGTGTATTTTCACAGGAAACTGGATTAGATAAATGGCACTTTACTTCTGACAGGAATATTTTAACCATAAATCCAAATAGAGTAAATGAATAACCTAAAAGACTGATGTTTAATATAAGCTGCCTTTTGAAGTTTTATGTTTATTAGTTCACTGAAGTAAGTACTTATTAGAAAGGAATCCACATTCAAAAGCAGCCAAGCCTTTTATTTTATAAACAGCTGTATATATTCATCAGTCACTTCAGTTTTTTTCCAATTAACCCCTCAACAATTTACATATAGTCAGATCTTGATGTTCCAAAAATAAATGCACAAATATAGCATTTCACCATAACATTTCTTTGTTTTGTATGGAAAGACTCTCTCATAGGCACTATCTCTTAGTCATGCACTTAGAAATATACTATGTTTGTCTGACAAATATTATTTTTTCAATAATCCATATCAGCATAAAACATGCCAAAATATACAGTAGAGATTGCAATTCTACCCTGCATTTATCTAGATAATTCAGTATCTGTGCTAAGCGGTAACCAGAGAATTAAGCAATCTTTTATATCACTTAGAAAGAAGAGCAGTGAATGCACTGCAGAGCCATCACAGACTGACATTGAGTTGGCTTTCAACAGGTTTGCTCAGTAGGACAAGTCTCTAAAGCCAAATAAGAGCCAGGATAAATTAAACTGTGCTCAGATCTCTGATTCCATGGCCATACACCAGATATTTACAAGTGAAAAAGGTAACTTAGCTTAGATTTCTCTGCTATGCAAACATCCGTAGCAATCATTAATTTTACCACTAAAGATGGATGGTCATCACTTTGACTTCGAAGAAACTGAAGTTGTTCTTGGGAAGGAAGTTGTCATTTAATCTCTTTTATGCAAGCAGAAGTTTTTATAGAGGAGAAAATGTCAGATACATCACATAAATTAAATATAGGAAGACAAATATAAGGGATATATCAATGAGAATGAAAATGTCAGGGTTCTTTCTCACAGCATTTCTACAGGAGAAAGGGTTCATTTTGGTTAATACTCAAAAGAAAACTCCACAAAAAACAAAGAGATTATTTCTTTTAAAGTCCTAGAAATGGCTTCTTGGCTTTCCAAATAATTTCTTGTCTAATGTATGACTTAAAACCTGTAATGATACATTTAAATTGGGTAAAGCAGCATTAAAAGTTACCATAACTAAATCCAAAATGACTACTTTCTCTTTAAAAGTCATAGAGTTTGAAATCGGAGGAATTTCACATGCTTGTTTCTAAAAACTTTTTGTTTCTAGTTAACTGAGGTATTATGAGAAACAAAAAGTTACAGAAGCCCCCACCTTCCACAGACAGTGTAATTTATCAAATTCCTACATTGTAAAGGTAATTGTAATACCTGGGCTTTTAAGCTTTGCTATTTAACAACCATGTTATTAAGCAAAGGAAAGTATAACAAGATCTATACCATATGTATAAGTAAATTATTAGTAGTAGCCCATGAACTAAGTGATTTACTTAATTGTCCATATTTTTTTCTTCCACAGTCCTGAAAGGCTCAGCCATATTATATACCAGTCCTCCTGATTTGGAGACAGAAGCATGCCAGGCACACAGGCTGGGTCTTCAAATGATTATTTCCCTGCAATTTACATTTCCCTGCTTTTAGGAAATGCCATGAATAGCAGAATTTTTCCCCTATTTATTGTAGTCATGCAAATGAGATTGAGCATTCATAAATATCATAACTCTCGAACATCTATGTATATGAAGTTCCCTGCTATCTCATTATTTAGGTATATACAGTGAGTAAAGAAAAGTTGTGCATTTTCCTTAAATTATTTCAGGAAACTGCTATGGAGTGCAGTTTCCTGAATTAACATGCTAGATTGTATCTGAACTATTTTTGAGTACTGTAAGCCATTCAGCAGTACTGCCTTGCTGCTTTCACAATACATTTATTGTCTCATTAAATATTTTCCACATCTCAAATGCTATGGATGATTTAGGCCTTTTTCAAGTGCTTCTGGTTCTGGTGCCTCCAAATAAGAAGGACATGAAAGTGTCAGATCACGTCCAGAGAAGTTGAGAAGTGGACTGGAGCATCTCCCCTATGAAGACAGGCTGGGAAATCTGGGGCTGTTCAGCCTGGAGAAGAGGTTGTGTGGAGACCTCACAGCAATGTGCCAGTGCCTGAAGATGAACTCTGTGTCAGAAACTGCAGTGATGGGACAGGGAAAATTAGGCTAGATATATGGAAAAAAAGAAGAAATCCTTTACTGTGAGGGTGGTGAGACACCAGAGCAGGTTGCCCAGGGAAATTGAGGCTGCTCCATCCCAGGATCTGTTCAAGGCCGGGTTGGTTGGGACACTGAGCAATCTGGTCTAGTGGAAGATGTCACTGTCCATGTCCAAGAGGTTAGAAGAAGATGATCTTCAAGGCTCCTCTCAAGCCAACCCATTCCGTGGTTATATGATTCTGGACATAGTTCTTTTAGAACTAATTTCAAGTATAATGATGTCTCCCTTTCACTCTTCTGATATGTCCATGATAATCCAAAGCACATTTTCTATTAAAATAACTTTTCTCATTGTATAATTTAATGCAATCTAAATTGAATATCATAGGGAGCAGTCTACTCAGAAAACCCATGGGGATTTCACAGGGAGAAGGGACCTAAGACTCTCACTGCCTTTTTCACCAATTTCAAATTATGTTAAATTTTGATCTAACTAGTATTTTCAAGAAAGATGAAGTACTGAAGAAATGCTACTTATCTTGTGATTCAGCAATTTTCCTGCATCTCTACAGATTCTGACACTGTCTTTCCTCTACTTCAGTCAGAAAGTATGGATTCAATTTCCAAGGGAAGCAGCTTTCCTGTTAAAAGTTTATCATTCATTGTATGTGGCCCAGTAATAAAATTTTCCAAATCATGTTTGTCTATTGTATGAAAATTATATTTAACTCTTGTACTGACATCCTTTTCTTCAATATTAATTTGCTCAATAGAGCCACTTGTTATAACACTCTCCCAACTCTCCTTGATGCACTGAGCTTCAGAGTAACACAGATATATAATACTTGGCTCTCATACTATTGGTTCTTTTCGTTTATTCCCTGTGACTTGAATAATGCCAAAAGGTCTATAGAAGAGCATGTTGTCTGCTTGCCATGAGTCAAAGATGACTACTTTACTGCCTTTTCATTAAAATAAATAATACTAACTGCAAAAAGCTGGCACTCCTCCCCCCTCCATTTTTTTAAGTTCACATGCAAACTGTGTATGGAAACAGCATTTAAAACAAAAGAATGTTTTCTCAGAATTTTCAAAGCAGAAGCCTGTGAAACAGAGATTCAAAAAAATATTCCATGTTGTTGAAATATAATTCCAGAGAGTATGCAGAAACATAACTTGAATATACATTAAACTATACAATGACAACATAGACCTGAAATGTCATATTTCAGTTGGAATTACTCTAAGAAACTCACGACAAGAAAACTATTCAGAAAATGACTACCACCACCAAACAACCTGAAAACAATTACTGGAGACTGTAGAAATTGACCACATCTATAATCTTGGTAGTTTAAGAATAAAGTTTACATCCAGATTAAAAAATTTATTACATCTGGTACATCTGAATTTTACTGCTTTTCCATTTCTTTGATATTACTAAATAAATTATCAGGGAATAATTTAAATTAAGGCCAAGACGTCCATTGCATTTAGATTCAAAGCTGTCATACTGACTGAGCAGCAAGAGCAAAACTGACACTTAATGTAAAGTGTCCCTGCCAATGGCAAAATGACCCACCAATTTATGATTCAGGGATGACAGTTTCTTCAACAAGCTGCCTTCTCTTCTGATTAACCAGCTTGTTCTTTCTACTCATCTTGCTTGCTTCCCTGTTGACGAGATTCCTGCGGATGTTTCACAGCTGCTTTGTTACTAATGTGTATATTCATTTCACTTATTCAAAAGCCTGAATGTTGAGAAAATCCATTCTGATCTTTAATAAACAGAGAAAAATTATGAAGATCCCCCTGGTTTTGCTTCCTGAAACTGTACCTGCTATCAAGGGTAATGGCAGTCAGAAGTTTCAGCTAGGCAGGGGAGCATCAGGAAGCATTTAAATTGTCACTGGATTACATTAGTTTTAAGAGAAATGCACTTCCCTTTACCTTCAGTACTGTTCAGTTTTTTGCAACTATTTTGAAAAGTGGACAACAAATGAATTACTAACAGAAGGGAGAACTCTACCAAAATATATATTACCTTCAGTTATTTCTTCTCTGTAATAAATACTGTACTTTTGTTATGAGTGTACTGCCTGACTACTGCTTTCAGTAACTGTCATACACTTTGTTCTTTATGATCTATTTTCTACCTGCAATATACCTTATCCATTGATGTGTACTTTCCCTGGTTTTCTTCTCTCTGAACAATGGAAATAGTCTTGGACACCCGAGACCTACCAAATGTTGTCCCTTCTTTCTTAACTAGTCCTATTTTCTGAATTCCTTATTGCCGATGCCATGGTTGATCCCTGTTGGATCCCAGAATTTGGAATGAAATAGAACTAATAATATATGTATTATAATAATATATAATAATATAATTTTATGGACCACATAATCTATAACACACTCTACAATTCTTACTAGGTAATATTTAAAGTGTAATATAGAATATTATAACTGGATAAAGATAAAATGATATATCATATTATAAAAAAAATATGTCTTAGTCAGAGAATGACACAACAGTACATAATCAGGAAGGCATGGTACTTGGGTACAATAGGCTGAATTGTGCATTAAGCATGCCTGTTCAAACAAAATATAGTAATTTCACACTTATAAGCCGCACCTGAATATAAGCCGCACTTCCGGGTTGTTGGAAAGTCCATGGAATTTGTCCACAAATAAGCCACACCAGGTGATAAGCTGCACTTTTATTTTCCCCAGTGAGGATCCAGCTCCAGCGGGTCCCTCCCCGCTTTGGGCCAGCATGGCTCCGGCCGGCCCCGCGCCCCGCAGTGGCAGCTCCGACCCCGCCCTGCCTCGGGCTGGCCTGCCTCGCACTTCTGGGTTGGCATTTCGCCAGAATTTGTCCATATATAAGCCGCACCAGGTGAAAAGCTGCACTTCTGGGGTTGGCTCAAAAATTCAGTCCAAAAGGTGCGGCTTATAAGCGTGAAAAATTACTGTACTTCTTGTAGAGTCAAAACCAGAAGTCTGGCAAAAAGAAATGTGTCCAAAATTGGAGGTTTATCATAGAAAGATGGCCATACAGAGCTCCAGAATCTTACTGAAAAAATGACCTGGCATGAGCTTTTAAGAATCTTATGTTGACATAAAGGGTGAAAGAGCCCGTTTTCAGTTACAAAAATAAGGGAGAAGTGTTATTTATGCTGCAGACACAAAATGCCCTGTATGATACTAATACTGGAATAACACCTTTAATCCTGGTATCTGTTCTTTAAAAAGAGTACAGTAATTTCATGACTATAAGGTGCACCTTAAAGTCTAAAATTTTGATTGAAACCCGGATGTGCGCCTTATAATCTGGTGCGCCTTATATATGGAAAAAGTTTGAGCCGTGAGAGCCGCAAGCAGTGCGAGCCGCGAGAGCCGCAAGCAGCGAGAGCTGCAAGAGCTGCGAGATCCATGAGAGCCGCGAGAGCTGCGCACGCAGTGCGAGCAGCCTGGCACCGCGGGCAGCTGCAGGGTGCAGGAGAACATCAAGCAGGAGTGCCGGGGCCCGCGGCACGGGGAGGGCACCTGGGGCTGCGTTTAAAGGCTACGCCAATCCTTGAAAAATGTTTGCAAATTGAGCACCTGCCAATAAACCCTGCAATTGCGCGATTTCGTCAGCAATTCGTTAGTTTGTGAAAGTTGTGTGCGGATCCTTGCTGTAGAAAAAAAGTGAGCCTTACTCCTTAGTCCTGTGCGCCTTATATATGGACAAAGTTCGGAAATTTGCCGACAACCCGGAAGTGCGCCTTACAATCTGGTGCACCGGAAATTACTGTACTTAAAATATTATGGGATGCAGAAACCTAACCTGCCAAAAAATCATTTGGAAATTCCTGTTTTCATCAGGTCCTTCTGACATGACCATAGTGTAGCTCCATACAGTTATTACTTAATATCAAAGAGCTATTGAACAAGAATCAGAAACAAAGGTTAAGAACAGATAAACTGAAGAATGAACCAAAAATTTTAGGAAAAAATGAGTTAAACTATATAATATATAATGTACAAATATTCAAGCTAATATATTTTTCAAAAATCTCAAACACTATACTTAGGCCAAATGATCAATATAATTCCTCAGCTCTTCTCATTTCACTAAGTGTAACTGCTCTAAAATCATCATACTGAGAGCTATATGCCTTAGTAACTTTAGAACTTTTAATTACTCTGTAAAAGCCCTGAGGCTGAGCCAGAGACTGATTATTTGTTCCATTGTACTAACTTGCCTGATGAGGGAAAAAAAAGGGAATTTAAAAATTAAATCTTTAGATATATAAAAAGTATTTAGTATTTTTTATCCTTTTATATTTTCTGAATAGATTTATTTGAAAACATGAAATGCTTTACTTCATGGTTTACATATTTAACAATTTTAATCATTAGTATTCATCTACTACTGTTGCCTTAAAGTTCCAGTCAAACTTGAGGTCACATTTAACAGGAAATTGTAAAATACAACAGACAAAACCTGGGAAAGAAATGAGCTCATACCTATAAGAAAAGACATGAAAAAACCTAATCAAAAATAGATGAGTAGATTAGTACATTGAAGTGCTGTCTAAATTGAAACTTAGTTTAAAACTTCCTTAGACTCCAAGCGGCAAATTGTCACCCTGCCTTTCAGTGCTGCCAGACCTTTAAAACCGCTCATTAGACAACACTTTGCTGAGCCAAGGGCTGTGTGACACCTCTTTACCTCACACACCCAGCTTTGGTAGATTCAGAGAAGGGCACGTACCCACCTAAAGCTCCAGTTCGAGCATATGATCACCTGCAATCTCCCCATGTTCTCTGGAGAAATGCAAAAGTCATCAAGCAACTAAATTCAATGTAGCTAGATGTGTATAATTTTTGCCTCCTTCATATCTTAATATATTTTTATTCTAGTACTGAAAAAAAATACTATTCTCTAGCTAACTTGCAGACTGTAAGAAAAAAACACACACACAGACATATATATTTCATGTTTTGCCTTACTATTTCAAGCTGCACTCTCAGCTCTTGCAAGCTAGGTAGAATCAGACCTGAAAAGATTCAAATAAAATGAGTACTCTGGAGAAGAACAGAGTCCTGCTAGTGGTAAAATACTCATTCCTCTAAGTCATTCTTGAGACATTGTTCTAGAACAGATGAAGTAGATACTCCGTGACAGGTTTCTGTTTTTATAAAAAGATCAAAAGTTGAGTATTGAAGGTTAGGGACACATGAATAGGCTGAGCGGCAGTCAGTTGAGTTCTCCTATTTGTCCAAGGCTGCGAGCCCATGGTATGAACTTGGAAAGAAGTGGCAAATGTCCTCTTTGATGAACACTGCAATTTTCTCACTGTCTTAAATGTTTATCTTTCGTGAACAGCCTGCTTGGTTCTCATGCTTTCAAAAGCACATCTGCTCATTGCTGTACAGCTGCCATGTTGCAGTGGAGTTTATGCTTTGAGATTCACAAGTTAAGACAGCATTATAAGCACCCATCTGAATCCAACATCACATTCAAAATATATTCTTGCTAGATCTCGATTATTATATTCTTGTTGCCTACACTTTCAACTGGGTACTACCAATCACCTGTCACGATCAGAATTTATTTCAGGACGTGAGCTAGAAAGAGCATTACTGTCACTGTTATACAATCCACATTATGAGCACTGGAGTCTTCCCTGCTCCTTTTTATTCAGCCTCTCTACAACATTTGACACTGCCAATGAACTATGAACAGCATGTAAAAGAGGCTGACTGTTTTGAAACAGTTTATTTCAAGAGAGTCATAAGCAGAGAAGAGCAGTAGAAAAATGTTCCCTTTTTCTTCAAACTTACTTAAAATACACAAAGACTGAAAGAACTAGAAAGATGTCATGAACTCCACTGAAAACACTATGTAGACTGCCTCAGTACTTGTGCTCATGGATAAAAAGCAGAAAGTGGAAGCAGAAAATGAGGAAACGATAAGTTACACTTGGTAGCTGGAAGAAACAACTTCAAAGAGCTTGTGGCACAGTACCTACAGTACCTACACAACCCCATTTAGACAAGTCAGTCTGTAATTTAGAACTGATCCTGGACAGCTCTCTCTGACTATGAAAGAGATACAAGAATTTATCTCATTTTTAGTGTTGATGATTTGGCCTTGTAGTACATACTTTTGTCACCTTTCAGCTGGACTACAGCAATGCACTATCTTGGGCATGAAGCCATTAGCCTTGGAAAACTCAAAACAGTAGAGAACACAGCAGTGCATTTCCTCTGCAGCCCAGGGTACTATAAGAACCTCAAATCTGCTTTCATCTTCTGCACTGTTTCCTATGAAATACCGGGCCAAGTTTTATGTCTTTGTCATTATCTTTAAGGTGTCCAATAATCCAGGAGAATACCTAAAGCATCAACTGAGAAACTGCAGTTCCATTAAGGATAAAACTTACTTTGTGCTGTAGATAGAGATTTGAGAGAGAATAGTTAAAGCAGTTAAATGCTGAAAATATGCCTAACATCCAAAGTATCACTATTTGCTATTGAGTACAAAATGCATGTTTTTTTGATTGTAATCTCAACTATGACTTCTATAGTAATAATAACAACATAACAGTTTAAACAAATTCACAAAAATACAGCAAGGTTTTGCTTGCTGTAATAGGAGTCAATGAAGGACAGCAGAATCACACTTAAGTGTTGTCTCTACTTGTTCTAATAATGACTCAGCTACCAAAATAATAAAGTACATAAAATAGATGAATATAAGAGAATCCACTGTTTCTTCCAAATGTAGTGGCACTGCCTGTCTTATATGAATCCGGCATTCCAGTCATTGATGATTACTCTAATTCCTACAAATGAGAGTAACATATCTTAAAAACTCTCAGAAAAAAGCTCCAAATATTAGAAAGTGTAGTAAAATTTTCCAAAACACCTACAAAGCTTGAGGACCAAGGTGTAATTTATTTTCATTCAGACAAAATTTTAAATGCCTAACAGACCAAGAAAGTAATGCATATGTTAAGCATTGTTAATAATACCATTTAATTTTTATTAGACAGTAATGTATTTAAGATTATATAAAAAAATTGAATTTCTTATGCCACATCTTATGTGCAAAGATTAAATTTTTAAAAGGACAAAAAATCCAGAAATGCTATATTTAGCAAAGAATGAATATAAATGAAAATTTCTTCAGGGACATAAGGATCTTAGCAACACTGTACAAATTACTAAAATGAAAGCTATACAGTATTAACATATTGGTTTCATCAATAAAAACTATTCTGTAATCAATTCATGTTAGGTACAGTAACAATTATATAGTCACAATGTAGTAAAAGCTTTTGAAAACTGGTGATTATTCAAGTGAAAGGTCCTGTCCCCCATTAAGCTTTCTCTGAAGCATTCAGCTTCCCTTCTCTATACCCAAAACAGGTACAGAAACATTTTGTAATTTACTAATTTTATTTATTACAGAATTATTTAAATAATTGTAAATAAAAGAGTTTGATATTTTACTGCTAGCATATCAGTTCCTGTTAGACAGATTTATATTCTAAATCTCACTCAAATATTCCAGTAAAGGAACAGTTACAAGGAACCAGAAGTATATTAGCATTAATGGAAAGAAATACACCTGTTTAAACACAGTTAAAAAGGAGATCAAATACTTTCTATTTCAAATATCTAATCACTTCACACTGAGTTATCCAGTACCATCTTGAAGTTGATTATAAGATGAAAGAAACACGACAGAGATGATAATCATTTAATCCCTTAAGAACAGCCATTCTGAAGAGCTTTTCACTTTGTCCATAACAGTATTCCAGAATGCTATGATCCAGCTAGAAAAGAAGCATAGTAGGAGGAAAAACACGTTTCCAGCAACAGAACTTTCACAGTAACATGAATTCTTACAAAAGAAGCAAACAGGAAAACTGACCACTTTAACAGATCACAAAGTCTTGGATGATTGTGTTGATGCAGTACTTGGCAGTGACAAGTTCACACCATCAGACGTGGTAAGGATTTGTAGTTTCTGATCTCATGTTGCAGAGATTAATATCTACTTGCTAATCCTGGATGCTGAGGATATATGCATATGGGACTGGTACTGACTGTACATTCACTGATATGTTCAAATTAAATCCTAGCTGTGATTCCTACACTGCAGCAGGTGACTTGTGAATACCCAAGCAGCTCTGACTTGGGCTGCAGGAAAAGGCTGTGCAGTTGCTCAAGAGAGAGTTTCAAGGACCCACTGAGGATACTGGGCTAAGTACAACCTTCCTGTCATCTTGCTGGAGCTCCTTGCTGCTCACAGACTGTGATGGAGCCCAAGAGAAAAGGCGGGTCTGGGACATCCTGAGGTCTGCAGGAACGGTAAGTGTTGTTCCCATGGAACACTAACACCACTTCCTCCATGGTGAGCAGCAGAACATACTTCAGAAATAACTCACTACTGGGAATCCCTTTTTCTACAATTTAAGAGATCGTGAAAATCACTGCCTAACCTTTCTATCAAGCAGTTTTTGCTGAGATCGCTTTTACATTTTCAATTTCAATTTTGAAATACTTTGGAGAAACTGGTCTACTACTGTGAAATGCTATAAAATGTTTTGACCAGATTCTCCTTAGTGGTTGAGTAAATATAGAACTAACATTGCAATTTAATCAGATTTCCCTGCAGTCTAAAAGACCAGTTTGAAGAGAAAACTTGTAAAAATGCTAAAGCAATTAGCACAGCAACATCTGATTAAGCTTGACTTCTAAGATCTGCTCTGTATACAGGTTACCCAATATTTACAACTAGTACAACTTCTTTTTCATAATAGTGCATGTGATCTAGGGAGGACAACATTCAGTACCTGGTATCCTTTTCAAACCATAACACAATTTCCTTAAAGAACAAAAGAAAACCAATGGAAAAGAAAAGGAACTAATATAATAATATCAGGAAATATACTGATAATAATATATAAGCTTTTACTGGCATTTCAGAGTTTAGCAAAATTCATTATTTCCTACATCAATCTATAGAAAGCTACTTCACATTTTATGGATAGATATTCGGGTACAACTGTATCCTCTAACACCATAAGAGGATT
>VRYO01001269.1:1865117-1888450 GCA_009812075.1 Sialia sialis | reverse complement strand
AGGTGCGGCTTATAATCAGGTGTGGCTTATAATCATGAAATTACTGTAGCTTTCCCTTTAACCTTATGCATTCCCATTTGAAACAAAGAATGCAAATACAAGAATTGCCACACTAGATCAAATCACTGTTTTAGCTTGTACCCTGCCTTTGATAGTTATCAGTGGCAGATACTTTAAGAAAATATACTAGTATATGTCAATGGTTCCAAGAATGGTCACAGGCATTTAGAGAGGACTGTTTTTCCCAATGCTCATCGGCATGTGGCTTCCTTACACTCTTGGTGTTCCTATTTTCTCACTAAGTAACAGACTACTTAATATAACTTCTTGTACTAAAAGGAGTGAAAGCCCTGAGCTCTAACTACTACTGAATTTGGAATTTACAGAACATGTTTTGTGTTTGTGCAAGCCTAATTGCATTTTTTTTCACAAGGTGTTTATAGTTTTATTACCACAGTAGGTAAGTACTACTTTGGAGTTCCTTGACTTTTTTAACATTCTCTCTTTTGTTTCATTTAATCATGTCTCTTGTTTACAATGATTGATTCCAATCTTTCCAAGTTCTTCTCACATGCAAGTTTATCTAGAATATTTTTTACCAGTTTCTGTAATTGTTCCATTAAAAACCAAGCCCTTCCACAAGTCAGGATGTAGAATTCATGTGGTCTAACTTATCATTTGTCTAGCTGAAACCAGATATATCATGGTTTTATCTAGCTACTGAAGAGAGAGAGAGAAACTTTCTGAGAGGGACTGATCCCATTCTGCAATAGGCATCTACAGTAGGTGGAATGAATCATTCCCCGTACATAATTCTTAAAAGAAGATGAGAGATGAGATAATCAGTTAATAAATTCATATTAAAAATGCAGGATGTAATAAGCCATCCTACTGCCATTCAAGTCTTGCGTGTACTCTTCTGTTTTCCAGACACAGACATTGTCCTAATCCTGTGAGTGCCCAAAGCTCTTATCAAAATTGAAGCTTATACGGAACAAAAAGTAATATGTTCACAGAGGATCTCTAGCATCCTTGTGGAAAAAACCACATTTTTTTCCATCCTAAAGTCCCTTTTTGAATGTAAGCGTGATTCTTCTCCTTCTACATCCGCTAGGTAAAAACTGAGTTAAATTAAGTATGTAAATATATGCAGTTAGGTACACCGGCTTCCCCATGCCCAAAAGTCCCAAAGAAAGTAATGAGATCTGATTATTTAGTAGTGTGGATGTAAAAAGAGGAGGCAGACAATCTTCAATGGTGTAGAAGCCCAGCAGATAAGAGTCTGATGTGCATGTCCCAAATGCCGTTGGCTCTTTGGCTGTGAAGCCAACCACGGACTGTTCGTAATAACAACCCAGGATTGTTGATAATAACCAAGGATTGTTATGGGAAAGAACAAGATGTGGCTGGAGAAGGGGCCATGTGGAGGTAGGGCAGCATTTCTCCAGGGCAAACAGCCTTGCTCATTTTCCCGGAGATAAGCACAACACAGTCCAGTGCAAGCACAGGAATGAGATTGAGAAGTGGGCACACAAGAGCCCTGAAGCCTTCAGACCCATTTCCAGACACGTCTAAAAGAGCAACTGCACATGATAACTACTTTGCACAGAAAACAAGAAGCCTCTCTCCAGGGCAGGGAAAACCTGTCTCTCAAAAGGCATCCCCACCAAACCTCAGTGGTGCCCCCCAGGACTCTGGACATCCCATCAGCTGGATTAAAACAAGCCAGGAGGAATGATTTCCACTCTTCTTTCTCTTTCTCTTTCTCTTTCTCTTTCTCTTTCTCTTTCTCTTTCTCTTTCTCTTTTTCTTTTCTTTTTCTCTTTTTCTTTTCCTCCCTTTCTTTCTTTCTTTCTTTCTTTCTTTCTTTCTTTCTTTCTTTCTTTCTTTCTTTCTTTCTTTCTTTCTTTCTTTCTTTCTTTCTTTCTTTCTTTCTCTTTCTTTCTTTCTTTCTTCTTCTTTCCCCCCTTTCTCTCTCCTCCTCTTTTTCCTCTCCCTCTCCCCCTCCCTCTCTCTTCTCTCTCTCTCTTCTCTCTCCTTTTTTCCCTACCCCTTTATCCAAAACCCACTGTCATGTGCTAATACATAAGGTCACAGACTAAAATTCTATGCTAAATGTGCAATTTACTAATAAAACTTAGTGAGTTTTTGTGGACCCTCTGATTTTTGACATTTCTTTCAATCATGAGCATCTGTGAATTTTAAGCGCTCCTATCCCCTTAAGGGTAGGACATACACAAATTATCAGTGTTTTAGAACATTTTTCAAATCTTCTTCTATACTGTATGATTAGTTTATATGTAAATTTATTTGTAATTATATTTCTTTATTAGAATTGAGTTTTCTCAATGTCGAGAAGTCTCTTTGATCAGATGGAACTGTTTATGTTATGCTGAAATACTGAAACAATTGTCAACAGCCCTATAAGCAAAAGAGAAAAACAAATGAAAGCAGAGCGGTAATTATTGTCTGGTTTACTATTTAGATATAAATACTATATTATTTCCCATGAAGGCTTCTGGTTGCTCTGTAAATAAATTAAATTTCTGTTTCTCAAAAGAAATCATAGAATTTGAAAGGCACTGCATGAACAGTGGAATGTGTCATCCATTTAAAAAACTGATATATGAATTTAATAACCAATCATAGACATAATCATAAAGAAGAAATATAGGTAGCAAACAGAGAGTCTAGTCTAGAACTGGAGATCTGTGTTCAGTTATTGGTGCCTCTATTTGTTCTATGTGTGACACCAGCCAAGCCATTTCATCTACTTTTTGTTTCAACCTTCTTGTTTACAACACAGAGAGAATGCAACCCTTCCCTGCCCAAACCTCTCTCATTTTACACATTAGGAGTGGCTGGAAGGTACTCAGATCGTAGCTTGAGGACATAAAAGTCCCTATGACACTCAACACTAAACTAATTCATAACTCAATAGCCTGAATTAGCCTAATCTTAGCATTAAGAATGCAATAAAACTTTCTGAATTCCATAGGCAGGTTTCTTGCGATCACAGAAGAAGCTGCTCATCGTTTTTAATAACAAAAGGGAAGATATATTTAGAAAATTAATGCAGCTTTTGTGCACTCTGATTTTTTTTCTTCATTGTTGATCGACTGCTTGAAAAGCAGTATATGTAAATATAGAATGGCTATGCTGACTAATTCTCCCTGTAAAGTTAGGGACATTGTGAAGGGAATTTCATGTTTATAGAAGGATAGCTTCCCCTGCATTTCTAAATGCAGTTTTTATGATCGTTTTTTAATTTGGAAATCCAAGATCCAGTTGCTGTAAGACAAAGAACTTCTTAGTTTCAGGATAACAGTTATGATAAAATCAGTGTAATATTGTCCCAACGGAGATAATCCAAAAACTTGAAAACTTTATGGGAAAAGATATCTTTCATCAGACAGCCAGATAAATCAGGCCAGATTTCAGGCATACAAGTTCTCCAAACCTTGGATCTTTTATTTTTAAAAATTCGGTTTTATATATGTGGGCACGCACACACACACACAAAACATTAAATTCAAGATATTAATTTAAGTAGAAGTAAGATAAAAGGGAGTTTACAAAAAACAAATTTTAAAAATGCAAGTAGCACATGCTAGATTTTAGCACATTTGGAGGCCATCACTGAAACTTCTTTTAAGTGTCACACCTACACAGCTAAGGTACATAAAACACTTAGGTATAGTGAAAAACTATATTAATGAATTAATGGTCTAAATGTTAAAAGATCAACTATATTTGACTTACTCAATTCTTACTAGAGCTAATAAAGATAATAATTCTCGATTTCTATGAAGAAATTGCATTTGAATTTTTATTTTGTTAGTATGTGACAATAGTGGTAGAATGTTTGAAGGAAAAATGTTTGCTTACCTTCATTCTACAAAAGTAATTTTATTCGTTGCATCTGACCAGCTTCATCGATTTGTGCAGAACATAGTGCACTTAGTGTTTCAGAAATTACACTTTCAAAGATCATCATCCAATAGAACAAAACAATGAAGTGCTGAAAAGCATATAGCTGCCTATGAATTCAGGTGGGTAATTGTGCAAGATAAGCATTATACATTTGTAGTAAATGGTATTTACCTTCATACCATCCAACCCTTTTTTTATAGAGGCGAGTTATGCTTTCAATTTGTAGATCGTCACATTTTTATTATGCAAACCAATGAAGCAATAAATTTGTTTGTATCAAAGGAAAAGTTCTCTCTATTGAAACTTCAGTGATAACAGCATCACAGTACACATTTAACCTGATAGCTATGAAAGAGAACAAGGAAACTAAATTCATATACACACTAAGATTAAAAAAAATACTATTAGTCCTTTACTGTGACCTTACTGATTAGTAGATTGTTCACAGGTCCTAAGTTCAGCATATTTTCCAATACTTCCAGCACTTATTAAGTACTTCTGTGCAGATAACATTGTTTAAATAATAGTTTTTTGTACTATTTTAGAGAAAGAAAAAAAATCTGTATGACTGGTTCAGAAAGCAAACACGCAAACTAATAAAAAAATAAATCAGTTTAAAATTTCATCATAATTGAAAGAAATATGCTACCTGGTTCTTTTCCATTCATAGTGGCATTTGCAGCTCAATTCCCATTATCATTCTTGAATTTTTTCCTTTCTCTAAATTAGTATTCATCTCTCCAGACTATTGCTTAAATCTTCAATGCTGTTAAAGAAAATATATTTCCTTCCTCCCTTCCTCCTTTCCTCCCTTCCTTCCCTCTCTATCAGAACATTCTGATGAAGGATATTGCTATGAGGATCTTAATGCTGGGAAAATTCTCACTTACTAATGGTATTCTGGGTAAACCTTGCCAGGAACTACAGAGTACTGCTATAATATGTGAACATAGGACATGTTTCATGCCAGAACTGAGGGTCACAACACTCACTGATAGAACTGTCAAGAGAATTCAAGAGAAAATGACAGCAGAAATGAGATTTGCAACCAGGAGGGATAAGGAATTGTGATCTAAAAGCTTCAGAGAAGAAACAGAGGCACTCATCAGCTGAGAGAGAAAGTCATCCAGCCTGTGTACTTCCCTACTGAATAAATTCTCTAAGTGATTTGGTATTGAACATTTTAGAAGGAGATTTTGTTTATTTATTTATCAGTTGTTGCTCTATATGCTTACTGTTTGGTTAGGATATTTAAATGGTCCTTATTAAAGCAAATACCTCATTTTGAGGCAGTGAAAATTCAAGAGAGAGAAAAGTCATAAATATTCAGATTTAAGTGACAAAATTCTTGATGCACAAAATAATACTGAAAAAGAAGGTCTAAAGAAGGTTTTATTGTCTCTCAAAATAGGACCCACTTCTGGAACACTTCCATTATTTATACTTCCAGGTATTTAAAGACATGTTCAGAACTTAATTAAGAGTATTATTTCATATAATAGCCTACACTCATTTTTTCAAAATGCAGAAACATATAATTTCAATGGATCCCCTGTTTGACAACAGTGGAATTATTATTTTATCTTGTAGTGGCTCAAAAAATCCAAAATTCAACTGGTTAAAGACAGGTTATTAATAGATTAATGAAATTAAAACTAGAATGGCTTGCTCTTATCATCTAGGCCCTGAAATTTTCAAACAATAATGCCTCTGATGAAGTAAATTACAAAGTTTGGCTTTACAGCTAGTCAATTTTGTTTTTTGTCTTAGATAAAACTGCTTTATTTTCAGCAAGTTTTGTAGAAATAAGAGCTGCTTTCCATGGGATAGGTATCTATATATTCATTAAATGCTTTAATGAGCTGATTAAGATAAATTGATGAAAGGCAATGGCTTTGATCATAAAATACTCTTTTACGTTCAGAAACCATCTCCTTCGCTATAACCTTGAATTATATAATTAAGGAATATCACTTTACATTTTATATTGCTAAGTTACAACAGTATCATTTTATATTGTTTATGTCTGGGTTATTTCCACAACATCAATATACTGCAAGTAATAAAACATTTAAAAACCTAAACTTCAGTTTGGGACACTCACTCATAAGAAAGTTTTGTGACAAAGATTAAAGGATTAGCCTAATTTACAATAATCCACTTCTGAAATACATCTTGTGATGAGCAGTTAACCATTCTGTGGAAGAGCCCAGACGACCACTCACACCTCCCTAGGTCTCAGCTGTACTAAGGGCTAACTTTTTCCTCATAAGAAATAAAAAATTGGATACTCCTGTCCATGCACATCAATTATATCATTTAAGAATGCTTTTAAATTTTTATTAATAATATACCTGCTTGAGAAATAGAATAAACTCTGATGTTTTCCATGAGCTATAACAAATTGCAATACAGAGTAGATTAAGTTAGTAAGGGACTTACTTAAACATAGACTGAAAGCATTTCATCCCTCATAGACCTTAGCCCCTTGTAACGAAGAAATCTAAATTTAACAGTAGGGTTAGCTGCAGGCCTAGCTACAAAAAGTAGCTTTTTTTTTCACGTACAATTCCATGGTTATGGATGAAGAACTGGAGATACAATTCCTACCCAGAATCTTCGTGAACCACATAGAAATAAAAAATATCCAGACACTTAGCACTATGTATCAAACAGTCCAGAGCTCAACCTTGAAATTTGCTTATTGGAGAAAAGCTAGTAGAAATCATCAGATTAGATTCTAGTTGCAAACAAAATGAAATATTTTATTTGACTACTCCCCTCATCAGTCTCACATGCCTATAACCATGGAGGCAGAGTCTGTGATGGAAAGATGCAAATTTTGCTACTGATTTCATTCAGCATGGCATGATGTTACTTGCATTATTTTTCTCATATGGTAAATTGAAGTAAAAGTTACTTCTTTTGCCCGATGAACAAAGAAAATAGAACAAACCATAAATAAAAGAAAAGAGTATAAAGTTGTAAAACACTGTATCAAAGATTTGGCACAGTCCCAGATCATCCTAAGAATGGAACTAATTGTGTACAAAGCCAACATACATAAAGCAAACGATTCCTAGAATGGCAGAAACTCACTAATCAAAAGATTTGCATAATAATCATCCATCTGTATGATGCACCATATGGCAAACAAGACTGTAATTTCACTAAATATGTTTTCCAGGGGAAACAGGTTGCTTGCGTTTTCAACTAAGTGAAAAAACTTCCCCAACCTAGTCATAAACGGCTGATACACCCAAGTCAGGGAAAACTTTTGATGTAAGTATGAGGAAGGCATGGAAAGCAGCATGTTGCAAGAATTACACACTCTGAAAAATACATTTCATGTGTGCAACAGAATATGGAAAAAAACAATTTGAAGAGGAAGAAAAGCAGTGAGCTACTGGCAATGAATTACATGTTCTAATCTTCATAAGTTTTGTTAACATACAGAATTTCAAATTACTTATGTATCAAAAACTGAATTCCAGCTTTGCTTTTCAGAGTTGCGTCTGTGTGAACAAAATTAACAATTCAATATTACTTTTGCGCACATGTTTGAAATAACAAACTATAATCAAGATTATACATGTCAGAGTCAGAACTCCTGTATCTGTTTATGTAAATTCTGAGGATATTAATATTGACAGCTTATTCAGGGAGAGAATCAAGCTGCAGAATATCTACATAAACCATGTACCAGTCTTTCTATATTTAAATAGCTGTGCCTCACTAGAAACATGAGTTTATTGATTTTATAGTAAACAAGTTTTAGCAAAGCAATACTTTCAATAAGGATTTTAGGAATGCTGGGGAACTGCACGCTTCCTCTTTTTAACCATTGATGAGACAGGTTTGTGGGAAAAGCATTTAAATAGACTATACTAGGCATTATAGCATATAAATCCATTGCTTGTCTTTTACAAATTCAGCTGTTTAGAGAAATGTCCAATCAAGGAAGAAACAAAATGCAGCAATAGCTGAATGGGCCTGTTTTGTGGCTATATTTTATAAATGGGGTATGGTGAGTGTGGTGAGGAGCCTCTTGCCTTTGAACAAGAGGACAGGGAAATCTAATTTTGAAGGCTTATTCTTTGTTGTTCAGAGATTTCAACAGACCACTCACTAAGAAGATACAAGAACAGCTGGGATTAAATTTTAAGGGAAAAAACCTGCCAAATCTCAAGATCTATAGGAGTAAGTAAATAAAATTAAATAGAAGAACAGGAAGAGAGTAAAGGGTTGCATATACTGGACCAAATGATTGCAACTACATAGTATAAATCTGTAGAATTATTTCATGAATCTAGAGGTACATAATGAAATATCTAAGTGGAACTTGCACCAAAAGGAAGTATTTTACAGAACATCATTTTCAATTCTGGTAAAAGGAAGTAAAAAAAACCCACCTAAAAGCATCTCTCTAATGAGGAGAGACAGAGGGAGCTGGGCCTGCTTAGTCCGGAGAAGACTGAGAGGGAATCTCATTAATATCTCAAAGGTAGGTACCAAGAGGTTGGTGCCAGGCTCTTTTCAGTGGTGCTTAGTAACAGGATGAGCACAATGGGCACAAACTAAAACACAAGAAGTTCCACCTCAAGACAAGGAAAAACTTGCTTCCATTGAGGATGGCAGAGCACTGGAAGAGCTGCCAAAGAGGCCGTGGAGTCTTCCTCTCCACTTGGATGAGACACTCACTTGGGTGAGTTCCTGTTCTAGGTGACAGTGCCTTGGTTGGATTAGATCTCCAGAGGTCCCTTCCAATTCTAATAATTCTCTGATCCCTGATGATAAAATATTTAAACTATTTAAACTATTGTCCAGTAAGCTTTTATATATTACTAGTGTCTAAGTAAAGTATATTAGGAACATGGTTTTGAAAAACCTTCTTATGACCTTTAATAACATCATATTTTAAATTTTCAAAACAGGAGCACAGAATTTCAAGTTGTTATCAGGATCAGTAGAGTCCAGAAAAGTTCTACACTTTTAACCACTTAAAGAATTCAATTATAATGCTTCTGAAGAACCTCAATATTCCCTGTACTTCTTTTATAGAAAAAAAGAAAAAACATAAATACAAGATATGAAAGGGTTTATGTGGACAAGAAATTTCACATATCAAACTCAAGATCCTCAGCCATACCCAGTATATATAAAAGAAACTGCTTCAGACTCCATATTTTTCTTGCATCTTGCAGAACTGCTGCTACTGATTATGTATCTTTATGGAAGAGAAGATGTGGGTAAGATAATTAGTATTGTCAGGTAATCATGAAAAAATACACACATAGGGCAGGTAGGGGATTCTAGTTAAAGAAAGTCTTTTTACTGACAGAGTCTTCTGAACTTCTTACATGTTTGCACATATCTATCATGTTCATTTTAATGAGTTCTACAAAAAGGTTATATTTTTGACCTCCAGAGCTCAAAGATCAAGTTATCACAGTTTCATCTCTTGTTAAAAAACTCTGGAATCTATTCATATCATGGGCATTATATGACCAATTGTTAAAATGCAAATTGGGAAAATTCTGCAATGTGAGTGAAAGTAACGTGATGCCTACAGGTTCAGTGTCCATAATTGATCCATCTTTAAATAATTACCATATCACCTATAACCCTGCCAACACATGTTTTAAGACTCAGGACTCTCTGGAGAGAACTGTGTTTTATTACTAATTGCTGCAGAGAGAAGAAGATGGAAGGAGAAGGCAGCTGGCTTTAGCAGTGCTTCTTCTTCAATGTTAGCATAAAAAAAGGGTACAGTAATTTCACACTTACAAGCCACACCAGGTGATTAGCCGCACATCTGGGTTGTAGGGAAGCCTGTGGAATTTGTCCATAAATAAGCTGCACCTGGTGACTAGCTGCACCTCCGGGATTGGCTTGATTATTCAGTGAAATAGGTGTGGCTTATCAGTGTGAAATTACTGTAATTATTTCCTTTTCTGGTGGTCTTCATTGTTTTTAGGTTTTTTCAGTGCCCACCTTTATCTAACTGTGTAGCAAGACTAACTGTAGGTTAGTTCCAGGTCTTCAATGACAAAACTGCAAACTGCCTAATTTTAGCAGCTATGGCGCAGTAATTTCAGTCTGCACTCAACTTTGCTTTCTCAGAAAAGTCAATGAAGGTGAGGCGCACACAGAACCTGAGGCAAAATACAACCCCCCATGTAATTATTTCAAAAAGATGTCAGGATCTATGCAGTAGCTCTGAATTTGTTTCCTTTTGCTAAAGGACATAGACCCATGGACACTGAGTAATAGAACAATGATACTGAATGTTTTTGAAAATGGATGTTATAATTGTTGGTTAAACAGGGAGAAAAAAGATGTGTCCAAGGAAAAGAGAATGACTTTGGGGTCCCTATATCTGTCAACACTCATAAACTCTGTGTTCAGTTTGTTTCACCTACAGCTTTTATCTGTTTTCTTCTGTATGACTCATTTCTGTGACTCAATTTTCTATCTGCCAAGTGAGAATTAAACCCCATATTTATTTTTCTTCTCATTTCCCTCAGTTCTGGTACAATTCCATTTGAGGATATAACAATGTAAAGAACCTGGATATACTGACATAGTTCATATTGCCTCTAAATGGTAGCTGTAAAAAGCATGGTCTTTCCTGTAGCTGATAAAAAATACTAATGGCACTTTATAATGGTCCAGAAAGCTCAGTTTTAAGCCAAAGACGAATACCAGACACTTCAGAAACTTGTTAACCAAACAGCATTATTAAAACTGTAATTAAATGTCATTCCTTTTGTCCAAGCTGCATGAGATAGAAACCCTCAAGGGCACTTATGTTTCATTATTGGTATATGACCCTGAATTTAAACCAGATGGTTGGTTTTGACACAGATCTAGAAATGATACATTTGCATCTAACTGGACTGTCTCTCTAGCATCATTTACAGTGCTGCTGCTAGGAAAGGTCTTGGCTATACATCTACATCATCCTGTGAGCCTGCTACAAGGGCCTGAGGAGTATCCTGAAGACATTCTCTGAGAATGGTGAGCCATGCCTATGGATGTGCTTAATAGCTGGATGCACCACTACACACATCCATAAAGGCTGTCTGAGGGTTATCACAGAGATTAATATGTTAATCTGACCAATGACAAGTGTTTCTAAAAGCAAAATTAACAAATTACTTGTCTTCTGCTACTGAAACTGCTGGCCACATGAAGAAAGGCTGAGATAACCAGATTTGCTCAGCCTTGAGAAAAGAAGGCTTAGAGGAGGCCTTATTATCATGCCCCAGTATACAGAGGATGGCTGCAAACAAGATGGAGACCCCCTTTTTGCAAGGAATTGCACAGAAAATATGAGGGGTAATGGGTACAAGTTATTCCTAAAGACATTACAATTGGTCACAAAAAGAAATTTTTGCACAATGAGAAAAAACAGCCCTTGGAATAATCTTCCCTAGGAAGTGGTGGATTCCCCAGTGATGGACACTTAAAAGACACAGATAGGGTGTTGGAACATGTTACCTAGACTATGCTTTTGCCAATAAAGGTTGGAGACCAGATGATTCTTGAGGTCCCTTCCAACCTGGTATACTATATACATGGTAGAGTTCTTTAAGATACTATTATACTGAAATCACCCTCTAGGAGTAATACAAAATTTGATTCCCATTCAAAACACAACACTTCACTCTCCTATTCAACAGCAGAAAAATTAGCCATCACATGGGTCCAGGAATGGACACAGAAGCATCACAGTTCTAGTTACTCTGTTTTTGGTAAGGACTTTTATAAGCTGCAATTACCACGAGATGGATTATTCTCTCCAAGCAAAGCACATGGCTGTGTCTGCTTTAACAAACATGTTTTTAAGGAATCTCTTTCTTCTCAGGTTAGAACTATTGTTTCTACAATAGGAAGTTTGCTACTTATGGCAAGATTTTTACTTTTAAAAAATATATTACCAAGGAACTCAAATGAAAGAGAATGTGAGGATTTGGAAGTGCTTTAAGTCTAAATACCTCTTATCAATCTTGTAAGAACTAATACTTTACAGAATTTTTACCTTAAACCTAAGCCAAAGGTCTGGGTATTTTATTGTATACCTGTGAAAATGGAGTCCTGCCTGTGTTTCTTAATGCCCAATTCGGAGAAGCATTTGTTAATCAATTGATTCTTGATTCAGCAAATGCTGAAGTACCAGTGCACCTGTTAAAATCAATGGATCTCAGTCAAGAGCGCATCACTGATTTATCTACGTACAATCAAAATGTGTATTTGTACAAGATTTGAAGAAAGATTGAAGAGTCAAGATCAGAAGTCAAATCCAAACTAGATAGTCATTATGGTAGAACACTTTTCTGCTTACTATTTTCTCTAGGCAGCAACATGAGATGGCTTAGCAATGAGATACCCATTTACAAAACACTTTCTTCATCTAAAGAAAGTTTAAAAGATGACAGATATTTTACCATGAGATCACTACATTTTACTTACAGTAATTTTACACTGATAAGCCACACCTATTTCACTGAAGAATCGAGCCAATCCCGGAAGTGCGGCTAATCACCCAGTGTGGCTTATTTATGGACAAATTCCGGTGAAATGCCAGCCTGGAAGTGCAAGCTGGCCGGGGAGGGAGCTGCCGCTTTGCAGCCTTTGCATGAAGCCGAGCTGCTTTGCAGCCAATTTTTGCCACCTTTGTGCTTTGCCGCCACTTTTTGCCAGCTTCGCACTTTGCTGGCACTTTTTGCCGCTGCTTTTTGCCGTCTTCGCGCTTTGCTGCTGCTTTGCCGGCATCACCAACCCACCAAGCCACTGCTTTTGAGTGGCGCAGGGAGCCGTGGCAGCCAGCGCCAGGGCGGGAGTGCCGGGGCCCGTGGCACGGGGAGGGCGCCTGTGGCTGCGTTTAAAGGCTTCGCTGGTCTGTGAAAACTGTTTGCAAATTGTGCACCTGACAGTAAACCCTGCGATCTCGCAATTTTCTGTTATTAACTCGTTACTTTGTTGCACATGGACCCTCACTTTCTAAAAAAATAAAGTGTGGCTTATCACCCAGTGCGGCTTATTTATGGACAAATTCCGTGGTCTTCCTGGTTACATGGAAGAGCGGCTTATAACCAGGTGTGGCTTATGAGTGTGAAATTACTGTATATGAAATGAACAAAAGACGCTCTCTCTTTTACAAAGAGAGTTGCGACACGCAGATGAGAAGTACTATACACTAATCTGTTAATTTTTAGGAAGTTTCCACTGCAAAGACTCCCCAGAACTATATATATTTCTACCTTTGATTAAAAAATACTCTGTCTTCTACTAATATTTACAGAGAAGAAAAAAGACTAATATTTGATAGACTTTTTATAAAAAAATTCTAACTATATTTGAAGACAGTAAAGTGAAAATCCGTACCATGAGATATTTTGTCTAAGCATTAGAAAATAAGGTTTTAGGAAAAAAAAACATGGAGAAATGCTTTGGAATAGTGATTCAGAGACAGGCAAATTGAATTCTTGCTTTAAAAAAATGGTATTATTTCAAATGCTCATTTTGTATGTAACTGAAGTAATTAAAACTCTGTGATAATTCTACGTTGCCAAATAAACTTTTATTGTATTTTCCATTTATTATTTTGTTGGAGTGTTTTGCATGTTTTTTTATAGTCATTTCACATTTTCAAATTTATTTTTCCTTAGAGTAAGCTATATTATAGTGAGGCATTATTACAGAGGAAGTTGATGCCTATTTTTTTTCTAGCTAATGTCACAGGGAGAAAATCCACCTACAAAGAATAAGGAAAAAGTTTCAATATTTATCTCAACATTCTTTAAATCTGTTTTCTTCTCCATCTTTGCTTTTCTTTTTTTTTTTTTTTTTGTATTTCTGGTTATTATCCATACCATGGCATGCACATGCCTTTTTCCTTTAATTACTTTTTGTACTCACTAGTTCATGCACATTTTTACTGTCTGTTGCTAAGCAACACGCATAACATTAGGATATACATTCATTTATCTTTGAACACATTCTATTTCCTGTTTGTGTCATTCTTTTCCAGTATTTTATCCCATTCCATCCTGCTGTTATTTCCACATTTTTTCACACCTTGTTCAGTGTAACTTGCCTATGAATATCCACATAATTTTTTAAATAATTCCTAAACAGACAATATAATTTAGTATGCAGTGTTGATGGTATTTCTTTGATTTTCATCTCTATTTAATTAAAAAGAAAGATAATGCACAAAATATTCTGTATGAAGAAATTTATCTGTTAACTTGGACGCAAGTGCAAAGTCAAGAATACAAAAAAGAGAAAAATCTTCAAAAATAGACCTGAAGGAAGGGTAGAAGACACCATGACCTAGTACTCAAGATGGACCATGTTTCATAAATGTGACAAGGTCATGGAGGTAGAGAGAAGAGTAAATGTAGTTACAGTTAAGACACAAGAGCAAATGCAAGAGTTAAAATACAGGATGTTTTGGATGAAGCAATTGCTTCACCCTTTAGGAAACAGAAGAATTTGGTACCGTGTGTTTCTTTTAAGATTTATAGAATAGCAAACAAGTTAACTTCAGTAGGCTCTCTGGAATACTGTTAAGACTTCCTATAGAGACATCAGAGGTGTCTACTTTCAAGCATTCATGTTAACACTAAAAACTAAAAAATCTTGGCCATAAACCATTACAGAATATGAAAGAAATTCAATCACCTGCCATCCTTCAGTCTCCCATAACTCTACTCATTTTTGTTCTCTGACATTCTTTCAGAGTCATGGAATATTTTACTAAATTCCCTTCAAAAAGCCACTCAGGGTTACAGCAGGCTAGAAAGGGGTTAATAAGGTCCTAAGGAATTATCCTTGCCAATAAAAGATGCTGTCAGCATCAATTCAATTTTCTCTTCTAGGAAAAAAATTACTTAGAGGAGCAGAAACAAGTTGTTTAATGAGTGGAGAAATAATGAATCTAGCCTTCCATAGACTTGCTTCATCTACCTACCACAATAACCTGATTCCTCAGTGACTTCTCACTTTACAGTATTTCAGGTTCTCTTCATGCTTCTCACCCTTTTCTTTTTCCTTGTTGTTTGGCAGAGTAAGAAACATTATATGTCATAATTGATTGAAGCTTTAGCAAGAATTATATGCAAGAAAAATTATACGCAAGAAATGAGTACAGTAATTTTACAATGATAAGCCGCACCTGATTATAAGCCGCACCTTTCTTTTTTTTTTAAAGCGAGGATCCATGTGTAATGAAGTAACAAATTAGTAACAGAATCGCTGCCAGCTGGGTTTGGTGTCAGGTGCTCAAGTTGCAAACAGTTTTCATAGAGCAGCAAAGCCTTTAAAGGCAGCCCCAGGTGCCCTCCCCGGCCGGCTCTCACTTCTGGGTTGGCATTTCACTGGGATTTGTCCATAGATAAGCCGCACCTGAATATAAGCCGCAGTACTGGGGTAGGCTGGATTCTTCAATGAAAAAGGTGCAGCTTATAATCGCAAAATTACTGTAAATATAGGCTTAACAGATAATTTGCTTCTATTCCTCAGACTGAATTTCTGCCTCAGCTGGAAAATAATGCATGTTGCTGAATTATAAAAACTTAGGAAGGTTTAGCTTCTATTTGTCTCTAGTTCGGTTGAAATTGGACAATGTGTTTAAAATAAGTAAGACAGAAGAGGCAGAAAGTCTGAATACATTAGAATTACTTCCCTAGAAAACCAAAACTGTATACAGTGAAGAAAAAAATAAAGTTAGTATTGATCAAAAATCACCATGTAGAATGAAAAGCCAAGGTGTCTCCCTACTCCAGAGTAGACAGCGTGTTGCAATTTGCTCCAGCTACCTGTTCTTCAGTCTCTCTTCTACATGTCAGCACATAGAGTCCCTCCACAGGGCTTTTACCTTTGCCTTTAACTTGGCACTGAATTATACAATAAAGATTGACCTCTTAAATCAATACTATATTCAAGCACTGACAAAAGTATTCTGTACCCCTCTGTGAAAGTATGCCAAATGGCACCATCCGCAGGCAATGCACAAAATCTTTAATAAATTGCAGTTATGTGATATGTCAGTCTTGAATCGCTCTTTTAACACAAAGAAGAAAGCTTTATTCTTTCGCATGGAACTTCATCTCAACCAAGTTTTTCTATCTATTCAAAAACTCTTGTTTCACTTTATACATGTCTTCCTGGCACTAAGAAGCATTAAAACTTTAAAAGTACTGAGGAGGAAGGTAGTAGAAACCAGAAATTCCATCAATGCAGTTTTTCCTAAGATTTTCTCTAATACATGATACCATTTACATGGGAACACTGTTTGGCAGCACCAGCCTCAGCAAACAAGCCAACCACATCAAAGATCCCATATCCCCCTGGTCACCAAAGCTGGATATGGCTGGACATCTGCCATCATGCTGGATTTTCCTGAATTTTCAGAAGTTTAAATCCACTAAACCTAAATTAACTTTAAAACTATCAGGAATGTTTCATGATTTCCTTTTAAAGCTGCAGTCGTAGATAATATTTTCTGTAACATCTAAAAGACCTTATACTATTGGCCTGGTTTTAGCATAGATTGTTTTTTCCCTACTATAGCTGGTAGAGCGCTGTTTTAGATTCAGTATGAGAATCATGTTGATAACACACTGATGTTTTAGTCGTTGCTGTGCAGTGCTTGCCTTAAGTTAAGGACTTTTCAGTTTCCTGTGCTCTGACAGAGAGCAGGCGCTCAAGAAGCCAGGAGGGAGCACTCAGTGCTTGGTGAGTGATGGAATTGAGCATCACTTGATCCTCTCTGGTATTATTCCTCTTTCTCCTTTTTATTATTATTATAATTATTTTATTTTTTTTCAATAACCAAACTGTTCTTATCTCAACCTAGTTCACCCCCCTACTGGTGGTTACTTAGCTTCCAGCTGGAATTAAACCATGACAGTTATTAAGCCACAAGACTATGAAGGAGATCATATGAAACTAGGAGGCTGTATATGGTATCTTGCTATATTGAAAGTTCATGAAGATCTGAGAATGAAATAACATATGCACTAAATATGCAATAAATGAAATTGCATGAAAATGCCTGTTTCATTATGCATTCAGTTCAGCAAGATGACAATATTTCAATTCATGCCATTGAAAAAATCCTAAGCAAGTTTCAGAAAACCCTTTTGATAAAGTTTTATGGCATTGTCGCTATATTCCTTGACATTAATTATTGAGTTCAGGACTTTAATTAGAATTTGTTGTTACCAAAAACTAAATTAACAAAAGCATTAGGAAGAAGTTATTTTCAGCTTCTGTGTAGGTATTTCACCCCTAAAAGTGCAAGCATAAAGCAAGATAAAATACAAAAATGTCCACTATTACAAGCCATTATTCTGAAGAACTGTTAACGTGTAAGAAGAGTGCTATCCAAATCCATTAGTTTAACTACAGGTACTGCTCAGGGGAAATCAATAATCTTTGACTACTGATAATATTGGGGACTTGACTTCAGAAGTTACTAAAATTCATACTCTCCTGAGTTATCTGTAGACATATACATGAGTTATGACTATTGCTTACTCTCTTCTAAGTGAACGACATAAACAAAAGCAAAAGGAAATTCACTATGAGAGAGGGCTGATGGTGAAAATCATGAAGTCCCAAACAGTCAGGATTTCAAATGCATGAGAAACAGAGGAATGAGTTTGTGAAACAGTATGGTTGTGCTATGTACATCCATGAAAACAAGAACAGCACACATTTACTAAAATAAATAGAAGAAAGAACGCTGAGGTGAGGGCCAGACAAAAAATTAGTTAATTAGGTCTTGTTATTGAAATGCATCTTTGACTCCTGACTGACCATTTTACTAGATGAGTCCAGACAGGACTCCATTTGAAGTGTTTACGAAGCACAGTTTGTCAGCATGAAAATGTTTGTCTGAAGACTGTAATAACCTTCCAACATAAGAAGCCAGGAGGAAAAGAACAAAGAGTAGATGTTCTCTTTCTTTCAAATAAACATAACACGGTCTTTAAAATGACACTAAAATGCTACTGTTTTTTTCAGAATTACTACTTTTCACTATAAAATTAATATTAATATTTAAAAAATCAATTATGTCCTTAAATGGGAATAACATTCATTCTAAAAAATTCTAGTCATAGTGTGTTATGCATATTTATGCATAAGCAGAATACAATGCCACTATGTATTTACATTCCCTAACTTAGGTAGAGAATTAATATTGAATTTGGCACTGTAGTGCATATACCATATTAACGTTACTCAGGGGAGAAAAACCCTGCAGATAAAAAGTAATAGAAGGAAGAAGAGATTTGCTGCCAAGTTTTTGATTTAGATGTGTAAGACAAACATCTTAGAATTTATTAGATTAAGCAAGACACACAGTTAGTTGCAGCAGACAAGACAAATCAAAGCTATCTGTCAAGAAAACAAGAGCTGTTAATTTGCTCATTTACTAGAATTATTTGATTCCAAAAGAGATTAACAGTACTAGGAGTTTACAATCAGGGGACAAAGACACAAGAATATAACACAGTAGACAGACTGACTAAGAATATGCTAAAAATAAAAATCCTTAATACAAGGTAGTTAAAAAAAAGTCATTATTTTTCTTTGGTAAATGTACTTACTAGTAAAATTACAGAGATTATTGATTGTTTTCTCAAAAGCAAAACTGCATTCTGAATATGAGAATCGGCTTGCCTTCAGAAAGACTCATAAATATCTTGGAGAATAAGACTTTGAATCATGAAGAAATTGAAATTACTTCTTTACCTGTTTCTGCAGGCCATTTGGCAATATGAAGTGTTGGGTTGTCTTGATAGTAAGATCTGAATTGGTCTCCATATGCAGTTTTGAGTGTAGAAATGCAACCTCTGCATGTGTCTGAGCAACCCCAGAGTTGTTCTCTATTGATTGAACAGTGTAAATGTACTCTAATGCTGCTGCCTTCTACTAATTCTGACAACAGGCTTTCAACTGTCAATCAAGTAATTGAAAAATGACAAGTAAAACTTTGGTTTTATTGAAATTGGTTTAAATTTTCCAAACCAATTATTCTGTAATTCTTATAAGCAAAATCTATAAATACAACACTTGAACTGGTATAAGAGACTCCATAATGGATAAAACCCACAGCCCTGTTTATCAAGGAAGTCTTGGTGAATTCTAGATTGTTATCAGCCAGTTGGAACTGGAGAAGGAAAAAATGAGGACAATCTCTGCTTCCAAGCTAACCAAAAGTCTGGGTATCAGCAATGTGCCTTTAAGCTCTAAGTCTATTGGTACTTGGTTATTATCATAGAGGAAAACATCCTGAAAGAGACAAAAACCAGATCCAAATTATTGAATGAATTTTTCAACATTTAAAGTTTGCTAAACACAGGTATATACTGCATACAGTATATACAAGGCATATCTCATAGCAAGATAGAAATATTATATCATGCCTACTAGTCTTAACAGAGGACCCAGAGCATTGGTGGTACATCAGATTTTTACTAAAGGTTCATTTTCTCTTGTTAATATCGATCTGAATCCAAATCTAAATAATGGGCCCACATCAGATTATTCACATGCCATATCATGTGATGATAGAATTGGAAACTTAAACCTTCAACAGAATTGGCAGGGTCTGAAAATAAATAAATAAATAGAGTCAATTTAGAAGGGTCTATGCAGAGACTACAATTTCAGCTGTTGTTCAATTAATTCTAGGATATAGAAGCTGAACAGGGACCGCTCCTGACTGAAATGGAATTTTGAAGAACTAGGGAAAAAAGAATATTTTTCAATAGCAATGTAGCAATAACAACAGGATATCTAATGAGTAAGTAACTTCCTCCCCAATTACCCACCTATCACAGTGGGCATCACCAGATGTAAATAAAGAATAATTATCAAGCATCTTACTCTATAACAAGTTTTTCCAATTTCTAGTCAACAGCCAAAATGGACAAAGAAATAAATATTGTAAAAAATAGTTGTGAATTCATAGGGAGGGGGTGGGATGGGATGAAGAACTAAAAAATTTTAAGACATTAGAAACCAAAGACCAATAGGATGACAAGTTGTGATGAAAGATCTTTTTTGCAAAGGAATAGAGAATTTAGTGTGAACCAACTACCTTTCCCACAATGGCTGCAGTGTATAAACACACTGAAGAAATCTGACCCAATTTCTGGCGCTATCTGAGAGAAGGAAATCTAGAGCGGGACTACTCTGAACAGTGAAGATTTTTTTTTTTCTCACATTCAGCCAGAATTTTCACCGACACAATGTGTACACACTGCCTCTTGTCACGGTACATTGTGGTGCGTTGTGACATACTGAAGACTTCTCCTCCGTAGTATCATCAATGTACGAAAACACAAGATGCAGTATGTGCTCAAGCGCAAATGTAATCTTATTTTTTCTAGGAATACATGATTAAAAGGGAATCGTCTCTTGACAATTCTATTTCAAGAGAATTTGCAATAAAGTATAAGAGATTTGGAGGAAAAAACCAGTGGATACATTTCAAAAATTCAGGTATTGTGCTAAACGTTAGGATTTATGGCATTATGCTTTTCCAACTTCTGAGGGAAACACTACAAGAAAAGAATATAAAGTTACAGATCATATCAAACAATTCTGGGAATAGTTGAACTAACAATTCCTGATTCCTTGTATATTTGTACGTTATGACTGACAAAGCACAGTCTGATGAAATCTTTGTCTAAACCTTCTCCACAACTTGCTTCCATGAAGACTCTGTGTTGCTTGCTAAGATTCATTAACTCATATAACATTTCTTTCCTCCACTAGGGCACTTGCAGCATCTTTCTACTCTTTGCTCACCTATTTTTATAAAACTTGCAGAGGTAAAATTATTCTTTGATCTCAGCTTTCACTGAAACCAGCCTGTAAGCGCCACAGGTATCAGTAAGTGGACACCCATAAGAAGACAGTTAAAAATCCCACAGAAATTGCTGTAAAGTTGAAACAGGAATGTTTTAACAAACTTTGTTCAGGAATATAAGGATTTCTAAGAGGACATATATCATTTAAATGCTATTAATAACATCTTATCCTTCCTTTGAATAAAATACTAAACATGAAGGGACACTGCGCAGCTGAGTTATAAAGAGAAAATGTTGCCACTTGAATTTATTAAATTAAATAATAACTTAGTTCATCACATTAAAAACAAGTGCTGCCATCAGGTATTTTTTAAACTACTTGTTAGCTTAAGTTCTGTTAGGATGTACTATTACAATATCACCTTTTAAATTGTGCTACATTTCTTATGCTGATTCATTTTCTCAAAATGCAGCAGAGACTGCAAGACAAGAGGAAAAAATCTATATCCAAAGAAAACTAGTTAACTACTTGACATAAGACTGTTCTTTTATTATGCCATAGACTAACTCTTTTTCATTTTTGTCATGTATTTTTCCTACTATAAAGGGACCCTGGACTTTGCAAACACTTCTTTGCTACTGCAAGGGAGTTATTGCTATTTATATTATTCATACTATCTGTACTATATTATTCTATTGTATTCTCTGTGAGTTTTTGCCGCAGTCTTTAACAGCACTGTTGGACCTTGGGATGCTCAAGCCCCTTCACTCAGACAAGTGTGGGAACAGTGACTTTCCATTTGTGGACATAAAATTGTAAGGGATCAGCTCTATTGGCTGAATGTTCACAGGTACATATGGCCTGATGGGATTCATGCTAGAGTTCTAAAGGAGATGTTAAGGCAGGATCCCACTCTGTCATCTGCCAAGATTCTTGGGAGTCTGAGGAGTCCCTGCTGACTGAATGCTAGCCAATGTTATTCCTATCTATAAAAAGGCACCGAGGAAAGATGCAGGAAACTACACCTAGTCTAACCTCAGCTCTTGGAAAAAATCTTGAGATCGTCATACTGGGTGATATTAAAAGATATTTAAAGAATACCACAAGCATCAGGCACAGTGCAAATTCACAAGGAGAAAGTCTTGTTTAAACAATTTCATATCCCTCTATGATTTGGTCACACATCTAGTGGATGAAGGGAAGGCAGGGGATATAGTTTTTCTGGATTTTAATATGGCCTTTTATACTGTCCCTCACAGCTTCCTTCCAGACAAGCTGCCCAGCTGTGGAATTCTCAGTTTAGAATGAGCAGTTTTATTGTGTACTGGATGAAGCAGTGGCTGAAAGGCTGAGCTCAAAAGATTGTAGTAGATGGGGCTGGATCTGGCTGGTGCCTGGTCACCAGAGGTGTGCCTCATGTTCAATTATAGGGCCAGGTCTGTTCAATATATTCATCAATGATCTGGATGCAAGACTGAATGCACCATGAGCAGGTTTACTGATGATACCAAACTGAGAGCTGCTGTTGACTGTCTTGAGGAACAGAAGACAATGGCAGAAGAATCTAGATAGATTGGAGCTTTGGACAATGGCTGATGTCAAAATGCTGAATTCTGCACTAGGACAGAGGCCAAGTGCTAGTACAGACTAGGAGAGGAGTGGCTAGAGATCAGCCCTGCAGAGGGGGCTCTAGCTGGCAGCAGCTCAGCCTGAGTCAGCTGTGTGCCCAGGCAGCCAGGAGGGTGAACTCCATCCTGGGGTGCATCAGACCCAGCCCAAGCAGCTGCTCAGCAGAGATGATTATCCTGCTGTGCTCAGCGGTGGTGTGGCCTCACCTTGAGTCCTGTGTGCCAGAAATTCACAATTTAGAATGTCACGAAGATACTTGAATGTGTCCAGGGGAGGACAAAAAAGGCTTCTCTGGTTTGGAGAAAAGGAGGCTGAGGGATGACCTCATCACTGTCTCAGGATGGGGAAATGAAGAGGGAGATGCTGACCCCTTCTCCTCATGATGCAGTGATAGGACATTTGAATGGTTCAACGCTAGATCAGGGGACTTTAGACAGGGCATTCTCTATCAAGAGAGTGGTGAAACCCTGCAACCGGCTTCCTAGAGAGATGATGGATCAGGTTTTCATTCTATAAGCACACATCACAAATTGCACTTCAAGTAGAAGATGCAGAGCTTATACTGAAAATAAATCTTTTGTTCTTAATTCTGGAGAAAAACCTGCTTTTAATAAAATGCATGCTTTGAAGGAGCTTAAGTAATGATTTTCCATTCAGGGTAAAGGTTCGGCTTTGGATGAAAATGAGAATGAATTGTTGTCATCGAATGGCTGTTTAGCAGTTTATTTGAAATGAGTTTAGTTGGGTCAGTCTTTTTTCCAGTTTCTATCAGCCAATGCGATTAAAAAAACATCAACATCTGTGTGGGTAGTTCCTGTATAGACATCACCAAAATGAATAAATATAAGCTATTGCTAAAAGAACTAATTCACATTTGAAGCATCATGGCAGGTGTAGTGCTATTACCACAGGTGTTAATCATAATAATTTTT
>VRYO01001269.1:1826686-1863967 GCA_009812075.1 Sialia sialis | reverse complement strand
GGCTCTCACTTCTGGGTTGGCATTTCACTGGGATTTGTCCATAGATAAGCCGCACCTGAATATAAGCCGCACTACTGGGGTAGGCTGGATTCTTCAATGAAAAAGGTGTGGCTTATAATCGTGAAATTACTGTACTTCCTATGGCATTAACATATTTTACTAAGTTGTACTACCATGAACCTGTTATGGCAATTGACCACATGCAAATCCCTACTTGCAGCAATACAAGATAAAAAGAATTCATGTTAAATAAGAATGGTCTCTGTTAAAACAATTTACTGTGAACCTCAGAGATCAATGAAAGAAAATCAGTGTGAAAGGCAAGAGTGGTAACTAGGAGGAAAGAGCCAGTGACTTATTTAAACGTGTTAAAGTAATTTTAAATACACTAATTTCACACCTATAAGATGCACCAGAGTATAAGGCGCATCTCCGGGTTACCAGCAATTTTCCGTACTTTGTCAATATATAAGGTGCTCTGCCCTGTAAGGTGCACTTTTTTTTTTTGCAGCGAGGATCCGTGCACAACAAAGTAACGAATTAGTAACGGATCGTGGGGTTTATTGGCAGGTGCTCAATTTGCAAACATTTTTCATGGATCGGTGTAGCCTTTAAACACAACCCCAGGCACCCTCCCCATGCCCTGGCGTTCCCTCCCGGTGCCGGCGGCTCATGGCTCGCACTTCCGGGTTGGCAAATTTCCAAACTTTGCCCATATATAAGGCACACTGGATTATAAGGCGCACTTCCAGGTTCCAATCAAAATTTTAGTCAAAAGGATGCACCTTATATGTGTGAAATTACTGTACTTGTTTGGACGTACCCTCAAAAATAGAAAAACAAATTTTAAATTTAAATAATTACTTAATTTAATATTAACTTTAAATTGAAACATTTATTTCATGCAGTAATTTTGCCTAAATTAGAAAAAATGTATGTTTAACTATTTAGAAGGAATAAATTTGTGTGGCACATTGCATAACACTTGCATGTTAAGTTTTGCTTTCAAACCTGAAAAAATACATACCTGTACTTATGCAAAATTTTCTTCAGAAAAAGTGACAAGCAAAAACAGTTCAGATTTTTAAAACGAATTTTCTGTAGGACTGGGATAACAAACAGACTTGGGTTATAACTGCTAAAAATTCTATTTAAAATTTTTGTTAGGATGTTTTGGTGTCAGATTTATCTATAGTAGGAGTGACAGAATAAGCACCATAGCTTTAACTATTAAGATGGTAGATTTAGATCTGCTGCAGGAAGAATTTTTACAGGGAGGGTTGTGAGACAAAAGAACAAGTTGCTCAGAGAAATTGTAGATGCCCCACACCTGAAAATGCTCAAGGCTCTGGTCAACCTACTCTAGTGGAAGGTGTCCAAGTCTGGGGAGCTGGACTAGACAACGCTTAAAGGTTCCTTCCATCTAAACCATTCTATGATTCTCTGACATCATACTCAGCAATTAAAGTTTGGGAAAGAGACAAGGAAGGAAGGGAACTTCGTGGTTATGGAGTTTATCTTCCCAAGTAATAATTAGCTGTGCTGCTCTCCAGGAAGCAGCTAAACATCTGCCTGCTGATGAGAAGCAGTGAATAAATTCTGTGTTCTGCTTTGCTTGCATGCACAGCTTTGCTTCACTCGGTAAAGTGTCCTCATCACAACCCACGAGTTTTCTTCCTCTCTGATTCTTCTGATTCTCTCCCCCACCCCACTGTGGGGGCAGTCAGTGAGTCACTGGCTGGGGTCAACCCACCACAAATATCAAGGTATGTTTTAAAGTAATTGGATGACAGAATTGGTAAACAGAGTTAGAGATAAGAAAAGCAAACCAAAACTCATTAATACTACTACTACCCTAAAGATGTACCTATCTTTAGGTGTTAACTCAATGTTTTCTTGCTAAGTATCACCTCATTTATGCAGAACCTGGGACACACACTCTTAATTATTGTGTTGGTTCCCTGTGCAATGAATTATGAAACAGATACTGCCTTGAAAAAGAGCTTGTGTTGGGGTACAGCCTCTCAACACATTAAACATTCAATTTGACTCTTGCTCCCCATAACACCCCTAGTATTTTTTTCAGGTAAATTACAAGGATCTCCTTTGACTTCCCCAATTCCTCCCTCACAAGGGTGAAACAGAATGGGCATTTCAAGACAGCTGTTGGATTTTTGCCCACTTCACCAATACCAGCTAAGAACAGCTAAGAAAGTCTAATTAATTTTCCTTCCTGTCTTCCTTGGGTGGGATACTGGTTAGAGAAAATCATTCTTAACCCTAGTCCCTGACAGGAAATGCTAAATAAAGATGCTGACACAGATCCCTTACGCTCTGATGTGCAGTCTGGTTTGCATCTTCTTGTACCAATGTTAGCGCAATGGTATATTATTTTTGGGCATAGGACAAGCTTTTAACCCATGATAGGAAGAAAAAATAAATACACTGACATGCAGAGGTAGAGAAAAAATGGATCTTTTCTATTCGATATGGTCCTCAGGAGATAAGGAAAAAGACTTGTATAGGTGATGAAGTGTGATAATAGGAAAGGCTGCAAGACAGTTGCTTAAGAAACAAGAACAACAAAGGGATAAACTACTGCAGGCATCACCAGAGCTGGAATGACATTGTACTGTGTACTATGTTTCCATAGCAACTAGCCATGGGAAGATGAATGTCTCATATTCACTGTGCTCTGCAGTACATGTCTATAAATCAAACTTGCATAAAAGAGCATAAGATTTCTTCCACGGGGTCACTCTGAAAAACAGGTTATTTTCTCATTACTGGATAATTACATGAAAGAAATATGAGACAATTAGGTCATTTTTCTGTATGGAAAGTACCAATTCATACAAAAGTACTAATATACCTCCACTGTGAGATACTATCAATCTAAAGGCACAGTAGCATAAATAGCCGATCATGAATGCCTTCTTTTCTTCTTAAAATCTGAGTTACGCTTGCTAGCTTTAAAAACTGTATAGGAATTTTCTGACCACTTTTGGTTTGTAAGACATTCTTCATCATTTATAGGTTCATCCACATTCACACGTGGTTGGTTTTCAGCTTACTTCTGTTACTAGTCTTATTATCATGCTTTGAGACTTCAGCATACAAACTATTTTTCTGAGAAAATGTTACAGCTAGGACAAATATTTTTTCAGCATCTGTAATTAATAATATTGTGTAATTCAAATATGACATTTCTATTCATAACAAAAAAGGAAAACAGTACTTAGTTTTTTAAGAATTTGAATCCTGCTTTAAAAAACATGTTCACTTACAGAAGGCCATTTATCACAAATAATTGTTGCAAAGGACTTGACACACTTCATTTACATGTAGCTACATGAAGATCAGCAGCAATCGCATAAAGCAGTCCTTGTGTTTGCTTCCCATTACTGAGAACCCCACCATGAATGACCATACAATTTACCTTAGCAGCCACTTCTACAACTCCTGTGTCAAGAATGTTGAGTTTTTATGGTACAGTGGCATTCTAATCAGGTGCATATCGGGTGCATAATAAACCCTTGATCATTTTGTTGAATATGATTGCAATATTAGATCAGAAGCAAATTCTACTCTACTGTTCAGACCAGATTACAGTCAGTTAATGCAATCAAATATAACTGAAAACCTGTCCACATTCTCCAAACTTCAGCAACAGCTGCATGCAGTATATTATTGACATTTGTAAAAACAACCCTGAGGAGAAAGAACATCTACATTAAATAATATTTTATCAGTATGAGATGAGATTAGATATGTTCCTCAAGAGATGAGAGTAAATTCAACACAGTCAGTACAAGTAACAGGCCACAAACTCTGCAGTGAGTTTGCAAGGTTTGAGGCTTTTCAGGCTTTGTCTGAATTTGCCTGACCTGCCCTGGAGATTCTACTTGCTTTCTCTGTTACAACAGTTCTTTCAAGGACCTGGTGGCTATGTCTAATTTGTTCTCCTTAACTTTATATAGGATAAACATAAATTTACATGGCTAGTAGTAATAAGAATTTTTTCTATGTAAAATGATATATTTATGTAGAGAAATATAGGTCTGGCATGACAGGGGATGTAAAGACATGGCATAAGGAATAGTAAAGGCATGGGATGTTAAGATACAGGGCACAGGCTAACACTGGAGTATCAAGACTAAAAACTCACTTATGGTCAGTTAAAGACATGCAGACACAGCAACTGGACAAAAATATTTTTATAGGTGACAGAGCAAAGAACAAATACCTGAAATATATGGTATGTGCCATATATTGGAAATTAGGACGCAATGTGGCCTTGCAGACCTCAGAAGAAAGAGGAAGGTGTAAACTAGATGGGCAAACATATTTAAATAACCCGAAGTAGATGCTAGAGAGAGAAGAAAACATGAATATTACACTCCTCCTGGTGAAGAAGTTGGGATAATAGAAATTCATTTTACCATGCCTGCCCGAGGACTGAGACACAGTGGAAGATAGAAGAGTAACTACAGAGAAAGGAATAGGTAATAGGTGGTGCATAACATAACTGCATTGAGACATTTTGCTGCATAGTATTTTTTTATCCTTCTTTTTATTTTTTTTTCAATTATTCCATCTGTACTAAAAATAATTCTTTTATTAGATTGCTTAGATTTCAGTACATAGTAAAGATAAATATTGGCTTTAAGTATCAGCTGGGTCTCCTTTGTAGACTTGTAAAAATTTTGAGCGTAATAGCTCTTTACAGGTAAGTTAGAAGAATAATCCAGAATAAGCCATTATTCTTCTTTGCTATATTATATTGAACATTTAAAGATTTTTTCTTGCATTAATATTGTATATCAATAATGCACATATATGCGTGATAAATAAAAGGATTTTATTTTCAAGCAAAAAATTTATTAAAATTAGTTCAACATGTATAAATGCCCTTAAAATGAGCATTTTGCATACCTACAAATCAAGTCTACTTTCTCTGAAAGCTGAATTACTCTGGTGGGGCCCTTCACTCCTCATGCAAATCAATTACTGGTATTATTCCTTCCTTGTGTTCTGCATAGCTTGAATACACTTGTTTCCAATTTTACATCTCAGAATATGTTGAGAATTACACTCCATAGCAGCAAATTCCCTGCTCTGTATAGTAAGTAGACAAGCTGAGTATTATGAATGTGCCCTTGAACTTTTTTCCTACTTCCCTTCTGTTCCTGTCGTTGTGACACTGGCCACAGACTTTGCTTATTCTGCAATATTTTACTTAATTTAAAAGTATAAGGAAACAATGCATGCATCAATGCATTCCAAATTAAAGGAACCAGTAGCTGACAAGGTTTGAAGATAGCATTTCCACCAAAGAAAAAAAACTATAAATTAACATATAAAGCCCTTTTCATTTAACAATATCTTAGACCTCTGAAATATACAAATTAAGCTTTTTTCCCCTTGTCTCAATATATACCCACGTTTTACTTTAGACTTGGAATGTTTTTTAAAGTTGAATTTCCCAGTCTTCATCACTGAAGTACTATCAGGAACATCAAAGTGCTCACAGTTTACAAACTGCATTTATTCCAGATGAAATTAAAGTGAAGAACATGTTCCTGGCATGCACCCAAAGGACTACACTTTCTAGGGGTCATTCAGTTTGTTGACCAGACTAGGATTAATTCTAGTCAAGTAACCCCCTCAATACAGATACAGGGTCCCCATCATAAACTTCTTGCTCCACAGACCTGATTCCTGTGTGCACTATTAATCACTAATATACAGATAATTTTAGAACTCATATTTGATCAGTTATTACTCTAAAAACTCTAAAGATCTTCTAAGTATTGTACATTATTTTTCTTAACATAAAAGAAATATTTTCAAATTATTTTCAGTCCCGAAATTTAATTTTGATCTTTGGGGTAAAAAGAGGGAAGAACAGGAAATATATCTACAAATATGAAAATATATATGCTTCATTTGTTACAACACTCTATTGTGATACAGATTCTGTGTCACAAATACATGAAACTTCTGACAAATATTTGAGTCCAAAATATTTCTTATGGTTTTCTTTTTGTACAGTTTTAATCCAATTGTACAGATCAATTTAGGACAAAAGCCTTAGCTCTGTTTCCCTAAATAAAGCTCAACATCCATACTTCTGAGTCAGTCTCACCTTGCAAGAAATCTCACCACTATTACCTTGCAATATGCACGCCCATTTAACTAAATTTTGAGACAGCTCTTGAACAGGGATTTCCTGATTAGAGGAGGAAAATGTAAAAGCAAGTAGTTTTAAGCTTCTTAAGAAACAGTACAGGCAAATTACCTTCTGTACCTGTTAATATTTGTTATTTAGTTATTTTTTAAAATCCTATTTATAAAATTTATTACATTATTTACACATTAATTAGTATATAATTTTTTTAATAAAGGCACTGAAACAGTAATGGTGCTGAAGCTTTTATCTTCAGCTGCATAATAAAATCTAATAATTTCAATAAACTGAAACAACAAAAAGACGGCTATCCAGGAATACAGATCAATTTGTTAATCTTACCTGGTGGCTTCAAATACGATTTTTTTCAGACAACTTAGGAGAAATGGAATTGAAAGCTCTCTTGAAGTCTTCAGAAGACAAAAATCCTCTATCTTTTGGATCAAGAATAGGCAAGAGAAAAATAATGTAAGTTATGGTGTTTTTTTAAAACTACTTAATGCAATGCTTACTTGCAAGCTAATAAATTCCCTGAAATAATGATACATTCTAAGTTACTGCATTAGCAAAATGTTTTAGAAAGGCTATAATATAAAGATGAACAATCTAAAACAGATTTTATACTGACTATCCCTTTTGCCACTGTGAACTCTGTTCAAAAGTGATGTGCCTACATCTACAACTCTTATTTGTCTTCATTTTAAAAGTAGATATTTTGAAAAATTGAGCAAATTGAAAATTTTAAATTTGCAAACCTTTGAAAAATTAGACTATAAGATATTCAAAACTACACCTCAAATCTGCCCTTTTTATTGACAACTTAGGTATTTGGAATATCGTGTTTCAGATTTTTTTTTTTATACAAATGTTACAACCCATTTATTCAAATTATTAGTTCAGTTTAATCCTGATGCATTATATCAGAGCAGTATCAGCTGATCAATCACTTAGGTAACAAATTCACTTCCAGAGTCATCTGGAAAATCAAGCATGTCAAACAAGGCTACTGTAGACTGTGCAGCAGACAGCAAGGCAAACAAAAGCACAGTACTTGAAACAGTTAAGTCCTTTGAAATAACTCACTAAAAATAACACTTGAAAAGCTACTTTTAGTTCATAGCAAAAAGCTGAATGCATGCTTATCAGATCATCCCAACATCTGATCTGCCATATGCTTCACTTTCCTGCTTTTCAAGGACCACACTCCTGTCTGAGATCAGGAAGAAAAAGGCAGAGGATCTGAAAATCCATCAGCCCAGAGGTTCCTGATAAAGTTTCCTTTTTTCATTTTGGTGATGGGACATCCTCTGTTGTTTAACAGGAACAGGAAAGAATCTCCCCATCTACTTCCCAATGAGAAGGAGAAAAAACCCCTTGTTGCTTTCTCTTCCCTTCCTTGGTCTGTTATGAGAAGTAAAAAAGATCTATAGCCACAACCAAGGAACTTGGTACAACCTGTGGCATAAGCAAGTTGGAAAAGATGAGTCGCAGAGAAATAACGAGAGGCAGTAACAGCAAATAGGTGGGGTGATGTCCAGAAATTTTCTTTAACAGCTGGAGGAGCTCCTACTACCACAAACAGAGCTACAGCCTAAAACTACAGGTGTAGTAGCTGCAGTCCACCGATCCTGACTTTATTCATAGTTATATCAACACCATCTGCTTTATTTAACTTGGCTGCATTCAGGACATCTTGTCTTATTTCCTTCAGGTATTTTGTTTTGCTTAATTGCTTCAGAATTAAATTAATATTTCAAATATTGAGAAGAAAAAAATCCTTACGTTGCATATCAAGAGCTGTAAATACTTACTTGTTTCATTGCTGTATAACTGTGCAACCTTCTTTGCTCCTGTAAGATTTAACAAACTTCTGAAACAACAGACCTAAAAAATGTAAAATTAAATAAATCTCCTTGCCAAAAAAACTCACCATTTTCATTTTTCTCCTTAGAAATATACACAACTAAGGCCTACTGATTATGAGTAGTTTTAATTATATAAATAACAATGAAACTGAAAAAATAACCTTCAAAGTTGGAGCAAAATCATGAAAACAATTCAATATAGTTTAACTTTTCTCACATATTTTCTGTATTTGAGTATAATGTTTCTGTTTACCTCTACTTTTTTCTTGTTTCCTGCCATCTCATGTTTCTTTACACTGGAGAGAAACCTGGCCTTTTTTAAGTCAATAACATTTGCATGCCATGGATAAAGATCCATGCTGTATAAACAATCTACCTGGCATCATTCCCAGAAGCAAAGTCTGAAATAATGTATAACCCCAGCTACAGATTCCTGTGAAAACCATAATAAAATTGAGTGTAAAACTGAATTGGTTATTCCTTCTGTATGCTATATGAAGGTATTTACTTGCACATTTATCTTGCCATTCTAATGAACAGAAAACTATAGAAATTAAAATGTAAATCTAGCTTGTAAGCTCTTAACTGGCCATTTCTTCTAAAATCAAAGTAAAACATACAAGTTCAGAAACAAAAATCTGACACCCAAAAGTTAAGGTCTCTCCATAAAACATGCAAAAATCCTGATACAAAAATTCAGCTGATGAATTTTGCTTGGCAAAGGGATCCCATCTCAGCTCAATATATAAACACAGATGAATACTCTTTTCTCATACTTTCTGATATATTACTTATGTTCATTTTAAACAAATTAGTTTTCTTGAGAAGGCAAGATGACTGTATCCTACAGGAATTTTTCCTTTATCTAATAACAAAAGCTCTGCACTCCTTTTTCTTTTGATTCATTCATATTCTCTTCTTTCTGCAGTGGTTCAAAAGTACAATTCCATCAGCTCCACCTGCTGTCTCAATTCAAATCTACGTACCAGTGTACAAATTTCCAGTGCCTCTTTGCTTACTTCTTCTTGGAAAATCATATATTAAGAACTATTACCATCTCAGTTTCCAGGACTGTAGAGTCTTGCTGTTTTCAACTGCTAGGTTCTGTACATGCACCATTTCTATAATAACAGAGGTTGCCCAAACATGCTGAACTTGCCCGCATGAGCAGCTTTCCATTCAATTGGATAACTGTGAAAATGAAACGATAAAAAGCAGTATAAGCTTTCCATCCATTTATTCCTTCTCTTTCAGAGTAACATAAGAGCCCAGAAAATTATAGTATCCAATTTTCCTTTTATAGAATGACTCCTATAATAGAGTCCCGCCTATTCATTGATTTGGAGAGCTGCCGATTCATGTGCTACTAGAACAGGCTGTAAAGCTATGACAACACACAAAAAGGACATTTAAAAAATCGTAGAAGTCATTAGCTATTAACAAATCCATGATCTATTGTTGTATCTTAGTTCACTATTTCTGGTTCAGACATTCATGGGGTTTTTTCTCTTGGGGGAAAATAAAACAAACCAAACAATATTTATTTTGAATGTATTGTCTAAATTAAAGACTTACAAATAAGGGTGTGGTTTAATGAGCATGTGTTTTAGCATCAACACTAGAATAAACAGAAGTAGCTTCCATGCTGTCTTTCAAATATATTGACACAAATACCTCTGGAGCCATGTGGCAAAAGGGAAGATGGAATTTATCAATAAAAGCAACCTCAGTTTTTTGCCACTTCATTTTTATATGAATAATTTATCCAATAAGATCTGCCACATGAACCCACAAACAGAATTTTGCGTGTAATTGGTAAAGTCAAGGAAAACAAAACCCAAGCAGGACTATATAAACGAGAAGCTTATTTATTGAATTATGGTGCAGGACTCCAGTATTTTCCCAAGTTAATAGTGTATCATTATAACAGAAATTTTCATCACTTGAACACTAAAAATTGCTAAATACTTTTCTCTGTCGTTAATCAATACATCTGTTATTCCCTCTAAACAATGAAAGAAATTTCTGTTTTAATACTCAGATTGGAAACCATATTTAATGAAGACTAGCTGGATCAAAATTAATTTGGTAAATCTGTTTAAAATAAAAACTTGAATAAAAATATAGAAAAAATGAGGAGGAAATGCAAAGAATATTTGCATCATTTATTGCTCTACAGCTTTTCTGAAATCCACTTTCTTATTTTATGTACTATGTATTTCCTTTAGTATCTTTCAGCAGGTTCTTTCCTCACAACTTTATCTGACAGGAACACTGGAGTGACACATGGTGATTAGCAGATTTCCAATACTAGTGTATTACCAGGATTCATTAATAGTACAAAAGCAGTAAGCTAAATTACATCATGCAAACAATTAAAAAAAAAAAAAAAAAGATTTTTCAGAACTGATTTCTATTAATAACCAACACTAAAATAATATTTTACAAACAACACAGCATTTTTACAACAAATTTAGAAAAATCAGGAGTAGGAATGTGATTTAAATTCTTAGATCTCACCTTTTCCAATGAAGAGTTCATTTATGACATCTAGTGGGTAAAGTTAGTATTACTTTTTATAGAATAAATGTAAATGTGACCAAAAAGACGCAGCAACAATTAAATAAAAATTCAGTTGCTTGATTGCAGTTGATGATGCTAAGAAATTGCCATTTCTACTGAAAAAACTATGTTAGTATGTAGTGCAGTTGAAAAACAGTTTCACCTTAAGAAATAATGTGTGCACACTATTCCCCACGTCTTGCAAAAACAATTGAAAGGACTCTCCTTGCCAGGGTCGTTCTAAATAGTTTCCAAAAAAATAGAAGAGCTGTTCCTACAGCCTAGGATTTTGTGAATTTTGCCAAAAAAAAGCCATATGCACAATAACACGTTCAAGAACTGGATCCCAACAATCAGCTTTTAGGATTGCAACATCTGCATCTGGCTCCTCTCTGACACACAGAGAAAGTTTTGTTTCTCAGAACGAGATTAAAAACCACACACACGTTGAAGGAACACACACAGGATCCAATCATCAGCAAAAGCAAACACGTGGCTGTGCTACCAACCTTGCCTAATGCACCCTAGCAGAAGCCACAAAAAAAAAAAAAACTAAATCTGGCCCCCTTAGGGACCTTTTAGAAATCTTCACCATGAGCAGTAATTGAGTAAAGGGCAACACTTGCTGGAATTGGGCCCACTTAAGGAGCTAGCATAACCACTAGATGACAGAGTGGGCCCTAGAACAAAGGTTTCTTAATTTTTGTGCAGCTGCACACACAAAATGGTCTAACAGGTGGTCACAGTAGTGCCTAAAGCCACAGCAGGTGTGCCTTGGCATCTTTTCAGGAAGAAATAACAAAACCTGCATCTTCTGTCTTCCCAGGAGTCCTCTACTTCTCTTCTCTTTCCAAGGAGATGCCATCAGTGACTCACGCACAGAGCCTGCTCTTGTTTAAATGCCTTAAGCATGTTTTGAGCACTCCTGCTGGAAGAAATATCCAGGGAATTTGACAGAACAATTATTTTTACATGGTAAAAATAGCTAGGAGAAGACAGATAAGGAAGAAGCTGAGCATTTTTGATTCATAATTCAGCAGTTCAGACTCAGAAGCCTTAAGCATTTTTAGATCTGGCCATAGTTCATTGAGAAAATGTTTAACCACTACTGAAATGCATCAGAAATTTCTACTTTCATAGTTTATGAAAACATATTTGTGGGTTTTACTCTAAATTATCATAGACACAATTTCTTTATGACCTCATCAAGACAGTTTTTGTAAAATATGCATTTAATTCAAAAAAATTCTAATAATCAGTCACAAGAGGTCATTGTAGAAGAATGTTCAGGCTGTAGAAGAAAGATTATTCATCCTTTCTATACTTTATATATATAATACACTTTATAGTAGATTGGTCACATTTATTGACATGCCATGAGAAAGACAGACACATTGTGTGTATTCTGAAATCTTTTGTGTTCCTCATATTCTTTTTAAATTCACTTGTGCTTACTTCAGTAAAAACATGACTTTCAAACTACATCAAATCATACAACATAGCCTGTATTTTCCTGTAAGTATGGAAAAACATTCTTTCTCTTGATTATTCTTTTTTTTTTTTTTTCTTAAGATTTCTGTAGAGCTGTAGATTTACATTTGAGAAGTCATGTCTAAAAACATCCAACTATTACTTGGAACTAAAACCAGATATATTACACATTTTATTACTGGGACATGCAACAGTTTCACATTTACTGAAACCACTAAATAAAGAAACTGAATGTACCACTAATAAAAACCAGTAACAAGCTCAGTAAGAAATTCACTTTATATATCTTGTACATATATGAAATACAATACAACCTTCTGCTCATCACAGTCTTCAGCAGAAAAGCCACAGGCTTTATTATTTTCTTTTGAAATAAATATCTGTAAATTAAAAAATTACTTTGCATGTATTTCTGTTTACCACACCTATAGCAATCCACTCCAATTAGTGTAGACCAGTCAGTACACAATGTTCTCAATAGTGAGACATCTATAAGCTGGATCTTCAGAACACAAATGAGAAAGCATATACCTTTGATGGTTTCTAGCAAAAAAACCATTACTAGACCAACTGTAGAGTCTTCTCTGCTCAATTTGCCTCTGCTATCTTCATTGTATACTTCAAAAACCTACAGAAAGAGATTTGCATTAAAAACCAATAAACGTAACCTAGGATTTTTTACTTTGCATAACTGTTACAGGAAAAATAAAAGAGGCACTTAGTGAATCATCTCTATTCATCCACTCTGTTCCAGCAGACCTGAGAATGGGCCAAGTCCATGCAGTTTAGGATTTTTAGGTTAAAATAAAGTTTTTCATGCTGCCACATTTTATGTGCTTATGATGAAAAACCTTCTTGCAATCTTAGAATACATACTACACTCCTCCAGGAAACAAATCACATGAAATTTACTTCTACCATACCTTGACTTCTTTCTTGAAAAACCCCAGATAGCTTTAATTCTCAGTCAAGTCACTACACGGACAGGAACTATGAGGAAAGAGCATAATGAAAGCATAGTCAGAAGCCATTAAATTTTCTGAAGTACATGCAGAAAACAAACAAAAAAAAAAAAATTCCAGAATCTATACTTAGAGAGGAGACTACACACGTAACATACAAAATAGCATCCAAAAGCTTTTCCTCCAGAACAACTCCAGCAAGGGTTGATAATCCAGTGTCATGTCTTACAGCAGCGAAGGGTCTAGCGATGAGCATTTCAGGGACAAGCACTAAGAAAATTATACAAAGCAGCTGAATTTTCAGGAAAACACTTCTAAAATTTGTTAACTGCAGCCACAAACTTATGATAAATTAAGAGCAACACGAATCGAGCGCTCAGCTCACTGCAGTAGCCAAAGAACGCTTTGATGCAGACGGCGCTCCTCCTTTGATTAATTTTATATCTGCTTTCCTCCCACTCCTTCCCCAAGTCCTCACGCACTTATCTCATTAGCGGGGCACTTCAGACGCGGTAATTAGCACCGCACCGAACGGACCATTATGTAAATTCCGCACCTGCCCAGAACGAAGCGCCTCACTGAAACGTGCCCGCCTTGCCGGTGCAGCCCCCGGGAGCCGCCCGGCGCCTCAGGAGGCGGAGCGGGGCCGGAGCGGGCGGGCCCGGGCCTGGGCCTGCTCCTGCTCCTGCTCCTGCTGCTGCTCTCGCTCCGCATCGCGGCTGCTGCCGGGCGGCCAGCGGGCTGGTGAGTGCGCCGTGGCGGCTGCACAGCGTTGGGGACCCGCTGGGCTGCAGGGTCGGAGCGGCTGGCGGGGCTCTTTGGTACCAATCCTCCCCCGGGCGCTGCCGTCGCTGTGGGGCGGCGATTGCGGGCGCACGGCCTTGGGCGGCGCGGGGCGGCGGGGGCCCGGTTCTGCCGCCGTTGAGGGGGCAGGCGCGGCGGAGGGGCTTGCCGGGAGCACGGGGGTGATGGGGGAGGCCGCGGACACGGAGTGTTCCCGCTGAGGGTGCCGGAAAGCGCCGCCCCGGCTCGGCCCCGGGCTCCTGAATCCCTCAGCGAAGCGCGCTGGATCACTCAGCCAAGGGGAAATAGCTGTATGGTGCAAATCACGCCTCTTTCTGAGTGCTTTCCATAGGTGCATCTATCTTAGCCTGTTTTCTATGTGCAGGTTTTCACGTTTGCTGCTTCCCATTTCATGGTTGCCCCCATTGCACGTGTTTCTTTGTTTCCCGGGCACAGAAACAAGCCTTGTACGCTATGAAATTTCCCGGAGCTTCTGCCAAATACAAAGCGACGGTTTCTTAACTATAAACAAGTGGAAACTAGGAAAGGAGACAAATTTGAGCATAACAGAAATGAGCAATTACTGTTTGATGTTTTTTCATCCATAGGAACATGCTTCAGGAAGGCGCACACGGTAAATGGACAGTATCTAGCAGTGATGAAAGTGCCGAGGACAACTCTGACAGTGAAAAACCGTGTACATCTTCACTATCGGATGCTACATGTGGACCACAATATCCGTGCTCTGAAGCTAGGAAAGCTGCTCACAAGAGAAAAGCTTCTCCCCTGAAGTTCACTGATACAAGTCTTTCTACAGAAACACCACCAGCAGTAAAACAGAGACCTAGCCAAGAAGGCTCAGGCTGGTGTCTTTCTAGTAGTGATGAAGAGCCTGAAGATCAGCAAAAGCAACCACACAAAGAAACAGTGAAAGAAGAAAAATATGATGTGCCCAAAGAGCATCTTTTGAATCTTTGCAAAGATGACAAACCCTTAGAGAATCTGAAAGAAGAAGAGTATAATGTAACACCCAGTGAAGCCCAAGATACTTGGGATTTGGTGACTGGAGGCAATCCTTTCAGGTTTTTTCTCACTAAAGTCAGTGGAATTGAACAGAACTATAATTCTGGAGCCCTGCACATAAAAGGTGAAGAAGTGGCTTTTACTAGAAGAGGGCTTTTGGGAGAAAGCAAGAGAATGTTTTTTTCTTTTTTTTTCCTTTGTGGGTATTTTTAAATGCCTGTAGTTCGTGGTGTTGCTGAGGTTTCATATTCTAAATGTACAGGTTTGTAGAACTTGGTTTTGTTATCTGGACCTTTCTCTTTTACTAGTATAGTATATAAAGCATTGCTTGCTGATACTTTGTTGTAACTTGAGTTAGGCTGCAGAAAGCTAATTTGTATTTAGCCAAGGCAAATTGTACTGCTTCTTATTGCTGTTTTCCCTGTGAGCTAATCTGGGAAAAAACACTTGCCTCTGGGGTACTTAAAGGAGTGCTTTTTCTTGGATGCATGATTTCCTGAGTGGCTGTTTGCATGTGCCTTTGTGCTGCTGAGTGGTTTGGACCTAATACTTCACTGATACTAAATGCAATATTTCTGGGGTTCATGGATCCATTTAAATTCAGCTGGGAGAGAGCTGTCCATCAGTCAAGATGGAGTGGAGTCTTTGGTGCACAATACTGATGCTTCAGGAATGCTCTGTTAGTTGTCGTTTGATGTAAGGGGAAAGAGCTTTGTGCATCTGTAAACATCCCTGTAGTTAGAAAAAAAATCTTATGCATCACAAGAAAGAATCAGAAACTGGTATTAATAAGAGAGTTGTGTACAGAAGTACAATAAAATAAGGCTGAAAAAAAAGGGAGAAGTTACTCAAGACCTATACAATTAGGTTGTAACTTTTCCTTAGCCTCGTGCCTATTAGCACAAGCAGGTATCAGAGACTTCAGTTGCTTTACTGTAGGATGTTTTTATATTCTTTGTGAATTTGTGGTTTTTGGCCTGCCCTCTCTTGGGAGCTCTCCTGGGTGATAAGTTGAGCTGGTGGATGGGCAGTATTTTTGTTTAACCTGCTAAACTAGATTTCTTTTGAGCCAGGGCATGGAATAATTTGTACATCCTGCAAATTAATTGTAGGGTATGTTTTCAAGTTAGTGCTGTGCTTCAGTTGTTGAGGTTGTAAGTCCCCAGTTGGATTAGTTTCCTGTGTTACTGTGATTGAACTATGGATACGCATATCCCACAATCAATCTGAAGCAGATAAAGCATTACCTATGCCCTTATTGCTGCTACCCTACCACACCTCTACTGTTCAAGCCCACTAGAAAGAGAGAGTAGTTTAGTGTTCCTTTCTCAGTATGATGTTGGTCGTTTTCCTAATCAGCTTTTAAAGCTTGTTTTCTGCTTTGAGAGAATTATTAATTTTTAAAAGTGTATGATCCTAAGTGATTCACAGGAAAGTCAATGACTTGAATACTTGGAACAGTAAACTTTTGAGTACAGTAATTTCATGTCTATAAGGCACACTTCCAGGTTTTGATCAAAATTTTAGTCAAAAGGGTGCACCTTATGGTGTTGAAATTACTGTACCTGTTACACCAGGTCTATGATCAATCTGGCCCTTGTGCTGTGGTAGTTATCAAGCTGTTCAAGATGCAAAATGTTTACTTGAAGTCTTATTTATTTATTTATGCTTTAATATTTTTAATAGATATTTTGTCTCCTCTTTTTGGAACTCTCGTATCTTCTGCCCAGGTGAGTTTCCTGTTTGCCAAACTGACTTCACTTTCTTGTGTCACTTCATTAGTCTTAAACTTGATAATCCATGCTTGTGCTGCATAGCTGATATTAACAGGGAACGTCATTAAAATACAGAAGGCATTCTAAATGTTTTCAACTGTTTAACAATTTATTGGAACATAAACACCATCCTGTGTTCTGTTGTAGAATTCAGGCAATTATAAGGCTACTTTCACCTGGTTTTGAGGAATGTGCAACTAAGAAAAATGTATTTATGTTCATATAAATGAGATTTTTTGAAAGAAAGAATGCCTTGCAATCTAGGAATGATCTCTGTTATTGCCTTGAAGCTTTTGCTATAGTTCGTGATATAACCACAAAGAGATGATCCTCAAACCTAAGATTTTACATTATGTTTATGTGATTCTTTTTTTATCTAGATGGTAGATTTTATGAGTACTAATACACACTTTTGAGGAACTTAAATTAATTCTTGAATTGTTAAAGAGAAATGAAAGAAAGGATGTGAAAGTCAAAAATAGATTTGTTTTTAGAATATGCTATATATGATGTAAATAGTAATGTGTAATGACTTTACATGGAAAGCTTTTTTTTCTGTAGTTAATTGTTCTGTTTTTTTTCTTTTTAATGAGTCTGTTTCCTTTTTCTTGCATACAAGTTTAACTACTGTATAGATGTGGGATGGCTTGTAAGACAGTACCCGCAGGAATTCAGGTATGTTTATTTTACAAAGGTGAAGTGCTGACATTTCCAGATCATTTCTGTTCATACGAGGTCCTGTTACAAGTGAATGATAAACACTTCTTTGCAGTGCAGATGATTGTTACCAATTGGATATGCATTCTGTCAGTTTTACTCTTACTCCACGGTTGTTTTTCTCTGATTTCCTGACTCTTTTCAAGACTAGTAAATGGTCAGAGTTCAGGATAGCTGGTTTCTGATTATTATTATTGTTTAACACTGAGGAGGTCCCATTGTGGCCACAATGACAGTAGATGACCTGTAAAGAAGGAACAATAAGCTTTTTTGCCATACAGCTTACTGAATCAAGAGCCCGATAGTGCAAGAGGAAGGAGACAATGTAGGAAGGGCACAAGAAAACTATGTGAAAAGGGTCAGGATGATTTTATGGATATGATATAGGAAGTTAATGGGTATTGTCATAAAAGCAGTTCTTGTGTGTTTGAAATTCCTTTCTGGTAATTGCATACTTCTGCAGATAAGTGAACATAAAATGTGCCTTTTGGGGTTTTTTTTTTCATTTTGTTGGAAGTGCAGTAGAACCAGAGTTCTGAGAATGACAGAGTGGGTAAGGTTGGAAAGACCACATTGGGTTAAGCAGCACACCATTCCTCCACTACAAGAGTCAGAAAGCTGTCATCAATGCTTTCAGGGAACTTCCTGTACTGCTTAGGCTTTGCTGCATTGATTCTCCAGCACATATCAGGGTAGTTAATTCCCCACAAGAATCAGAGTCTGAGACTGCTTGTACTGCTGATGTAGAAGGCCTCCTGCACTTAGTCCTGCTGATCAGATAGCAGGCAGCAGACACCCGCAGCAGTGTCACTCTTACTCATGTGCTCTTTTATCCTAACCCATAATATCTTGATATGTTTCAAGTGTTGCCTCATGTAGAGAGCAACTCCACTATTGCACCTTCCTCACACAGTTGTGTGAGCTATCCCGCCATGTCTCTGTCTCTGCAATGAGATCAAAGCTCTGTGACTGCACACAGATCTCCAGTTGCTCCTGTTTGCTCCCTGTACTGTGGTGTGCAGGTGCTTTATGGAAGTATTTGGGTGTGCTAGTATCCCAATGGGAGTGCGAAAGGATGCCCCGTGGTCCTGTCTTGTAGTTATGTATTTGGCTGCTTGTACTCTCTGCAGTTATCCCCATCCTGTCCCACCATTCCCTGTAACTGGCACAAGAGAAAAGAACACAACTTATGCTCCAGATGTCTTGACCAGTTGTCCCAAGGCCCTGATGTCCCTTTCGCTTGTCTGGAGTCTTGTTGGGACATTGTTGATGCTCACTTGAAAAACCTGTAATAATCGGTGGGCTGTGCCAGGCTGGGAATTTTCTTGGTGGCGTCTCTTGCTTGGACCCCAGGGAGGCAACACATCTCCCTATGGATTAGATCTGCTTGGCAGGACCAGAAGTTTAGTTTTAGGAAGTGAACATCATATTACTGCCAGAATAGAACCTCTTCCCTATCAATTTTCCATCTTTTCTGTAAGATAATAATTTCTAAATTGTCTTAGATCCACATTGTGTATATCGGTGCTTTTGATAGCTTGCATTTGTCTGTTTCCAGCTATAGGGACAGGAAGTTATTTCATGATCTTGTATTTAAAGTTTTTATTTTGATATCTGCTTTACTTCACACTTCCTGCGTTCCTTATTTTTTTTCTGTTACAGTTTTCCAATGTCTATTCTTTAGAGGTTCTGTTGTAATTACTGCTATTTTGAGTTAGTTAATAAGGCATATTGATCGCAGTGCCATCTTTCTGCTGGGCCGTCAGATTTCAATGTCATAGCTATGTGAAGGAATGCTTTAGGCTAATTGCTGATTCGCTTGGTGTTTTAATGGTAATCTCCTTTTGTTTAAGGAAGAAGCCATTGCTGATAGTTCACGGTGAGAAGAGAGAATCCAAAGCTGAACTAATTGCACAAGCACGGCCTTATGAAAATATTAGCTTTTGTCAGGTAATTAATATTTGTATCATCCTTTGGTGAAGTTGAGCCATCTCTTACACTCAGTCTTGTTACTGATGAAAAGACACACCTTATGTGGGAAGTTTTTTGTTACACTTTGACGAATATCCATACCCGGACCATAGGAACAAGGTAACAATGATCCTGGACAGATGTGATTATGGTAGGCTTCACCCACACATGTTTGTACAGAACAGCTGCCCACAGAAATGTCACAGGGTTCACAGAAGAGCTGCTCACCTTACTGTTAAGATGTTAACACTCAAGTTCTTACAATGGCTGAAAAATAAGCATTATCTTTGTGTAAAGCACAGAGCTTAGTCCTAGTGTCACTATAATCTTAAGTCTTAAAGAGTTACTATTTGTCAAATATGATTTACACAGAAAAATGCTGATACAAATAATCTCTGTAATACTGTTAAAATTGCTTTGAGCATACTTCCTGGCACATGCTGTTTTATCTCTGATGTTCATTGTTTTGCTGTTCCTAAGCGATGAAGCCATTGGCTTCATTCTGGGGGAGGGTGTGGCTGTGATAATTTGCCAGGTGAAGTATATTAATGGTCGGGGGACACTGTGCTCTTTGTTAGGAGAATGATCTTGGAATTTTGTTCTCTCTGAAAGTGTCTGGTAATTCTGAGTTTCCTGTTGAATGTGGACCCAATACTGCAGGTGTGTCCTCACTGGTGTTCAGCAGTGGGGAAGCATCCCCTCCCTTGACCTGCTAGCAGCACTCCTTCTAATGCAGGCCAGGACCCTGCTAGTCATCTTTCATGCAAGGGCACATTGCTGGCTTCTGTTCAGCTTGGTGTCCAGCAGGAGCCTTGAATTCTTTTCTGCTGACTACTTCTGAAAATGCTGCTAGTAGGAGAGGCACAAATTCTGAAACAGTTCCAGCAAGAGTGTCATTACCATTTAAAATGTAGCTTGTAGAAAATGGAGAGTGCATTAGAATTATTGAGAAGAAAAAGAATGTATTTTGTGATCTATCCACTAGAGAGCAGTGAAATTAAACAAAATAAGAAGCAATGCACAATAGCAATTTTTAACGATCAACTTTTAATTTTGTAGGCTAAACTGGATATTGCATTTGGAACTCACCATACGTAAGTAACACTATGAAGCAGATAGGTCTGCAGCAAAACTGGGTTTCATAGAAATTGTTGAGTCTTAAAGCTTCCATAAACAGCTTCTATTTAGAGATGACAAGATAGTTCTAGTTTAATGAGACAAATTAACTATTGAGTACATTTGAGATGTGCAAGTTAAACAGTTAAAGTTGAACTGGACTGCAGGTCGTGGCTCTTAACTCGTGCCTTAATACCAAAACTGTAATGCAGACTTAACGCGTCATGGGCATAGGACCAACACAACACTGATTTACTGATCATGTTTTTCAGTTCGTATGGAGGATCTGGTAATAACTAGTGAAGCTGGTGGGTCTTCTCAGAGGAAAAGAACTTGAATTGGATGTAATAGAAGTGTCACAAAGCAAATTTTGTAGATAGAAATCTACAGATCTTATGTTTTAGCAAAGATTTTTTGGGCTGAGTTTGGGTTTCAGGTCTTGTGCTTTGGGATCACATGGACATGCTGACTTTACCAAGCTAGTGAAAACTTGGATATAAAAATTTGAGCAATATTTTTACAGATGATGCAGATGTTTATGTTTATCTCAGTTACTAGTTATAAAATACCTTTGTGCTGTAGCTTAAGAATAAAAAATAATTAGCTTTTTTACCATTGCAATGGTTTGCTATATACATACCTTCTTTTAAAGTAAAAGCCAGTTTAAGAGAAAGTAACTAGGTTTTAATAAATGCAGCTTTAGGTAAAGGCCTTTCAGTGTTCCTTGGTTGTTTTTCTGATTATCTGCAAAGAGATAAACTTATCTGAAGAACTGTGCAAATGTAGGAAGTGTTCTACAAGTATTCACTTTGTTGTGGGTAATTAGTTGCATGAGATGTTAAGCTGTACTCCAGAATAAAATGTATGGGGATAGTCTAATGACTACCATGTGAGCTTGGCATGCACATGGATTGAAGCCTAAGTGCTTGCATGATGCAGAACAAATTTTTGAAAATAATTACCTTGGAGCTTCTTAATGAATTGCTAATTTATCTCCCACTCTCAGTGTACTTGAAGTAGATGAAGAGTTATGTCTTTTTTTAAAGGAAAATGATGTTGTTGCTATATGAAGAAGGTCTTCGAGTTGTGATACATACATCCAACCTTATTGCTGATGATTGGCACCAGAAAACTCAGGGGTAAGCAACAAATCCTAGCAGGTGAATGTTTAATACTTTCCATAGGTATTTGCTACTGCTGGAGATGAGATATTAGATGATCTAGTATTGCAAGCCTTACACTCATAAGATAAAGCTATTCTAAAACAAAAATTTTAAAAATTAGACTTAGAATGCTGGTAGCTAAGCTTCAACTCTACTTGCTTTCTCTTGTAAACAAAATTATGGCTGATAGCTTAAAATCAGTCTGACTGATACAGAATTTACAGTAATTTCACACTCATAAGCCGCACCTGGATATAAGCCACACTTCCGGGTAGCCGCGAAGTCCACGGAATCTGTCCATAAATAAGCCGCACCAGGTGATAAGCCGCACTTGTTTGTTTTTTTTTTTTTTAAAAAAAGCAAGGATCCATGTGCAACAAAGTAACGATTTCGACTGCAGGGTTTGCTGTCAGGTGCTCAATTTGCAAACAGTTTTCAGACTGGTGCAGCCCCAGGCGCCCTCTCCATGCTGTGGGTCCCAGCACTCCTGCCTCCGGCACTGGCTGCCATGGCTCCCCGCCCGCTCAGCAGCGGCGGCGGCTCCGCACGCCGCTCAAAAGTGGCGGCTCAGCGTCCACCCGGCAGCGGCTCTGCAGCAGCTCCCCACCCGGCCGGCTCGCACTTCCAGGTTGGCAGTTCTCTGGAATTTGTCCTTAAATAAGCTGCACCTGATGATTAGCCGCACTTCTGGGATAGGCTCGATTCTTTAGTGAAATAGGTGTGGCTTATCAGTGTGAAATTACTGTAATTATGCTGTGCTGTATCTTCATGAAAAAGCATCATACCTATAAAGTACCATTTATATAGATCTGAATCAGCTATTTAAATTTTATCTTAGTACTGCAAGAATAATGTGGATGTGCAAGTGTTCTGATTTTGTTGTGACTGTATCTAGAACATAGTCTGATAAATGTTGGACATCATTGGTTCCATAGTACAGTAGATGACCTAGTATTTGCCAAGTATCCTTTCCTAACAAAGAATTTTTTTCCTGTTTTACTTTTTTGGTAGAAATTTTTAAATTTAATGGTCAGCTTAGGACATAGTTTTGTTGAGAGCACAAAAAAGGGTTTAAGTGGCATGTTAACATAAGGATCCTCAACCTCTTCAGTTTTTTGGCTCTTTTTATGGGAGTATTTTTTTAGTTAGATGAGCACAATTATTCTGGGTATAAAATTTCTTCTAACTAATGGAAAGTTGATTTTTAGAAGTTACTGGCACTTTGACATCTATTTTGCTGCCATTAAATATGGCAGGGTTTTGAGACTACTTGTCTGAGACAAGCTCTTTAAGTGGCAGAAATAGCCACTGATTTTTTTGCCTTTAAATTTGGCTTTAGTATCTTATGGCAGTTAGCTTTTCTGATAGCTTAGAAGGCATGAAAATACCTATTGGGATACTTAACAAGTTCCCCTACTTGTCAAATATGATAAATAGTTTTCTTTTTTAGCTTTTGCATACTGCAGTGTTAATGCAGTATCACAATATGGTGGTTCTGAATTTCAAAGGATAGTATCAACACATTGTAAAGTTGATAATGCAGAATCTTTGGTTCCCATGGCTGCAACAATGTGTGACTGGAAAGAAATGCTAAATCTTTTCCCTGTGTGATGCCCAACCTATTTTACTCTGGAGGAGGTTCTTTAGAGGCAACCTGTTATTGTGGGCTAGTCTTCAAACTATACAAACATTGCAGATGCTTTAATTGGTGGTTTTCTGTGCCATTGCACAAACCAGTAGTTTAGCAAAACATATTGCAGTGTTCTATTCCTATAGAAAGTGTTGATGAGAGGATTGTTGTTTTCGTTTGAAAGTATTAGTTTTATGATTTCAAGTATGAGCTGATTTTGTAGATGTAGAGACAAGACATATATCATTAGTATCACAATGAATCTCTCAAGTATTTGTTTAGAACCTTCAGATGTGCTTTATTCATGTATTAAACCCATGTGTTAATAATGTGCGGTGTGCTTGTTTATGTGGCTGATTTTTTTTTTTTTCCTTTTAAGAATATGGCTAAGCCCTTTATATCCAAGGCTTCCTAAAGGAGCATCTGCTTCCGCTGGTGAATCTGCAACTAATTTTAAATCTGACCTCATAAGTTACTTGACAGCTTACAGTTCTCCTGCACTCAAGGAATGGATAGATCTGATTCAAGAACATGATTTATCAGAAACAAGGTATATATAATAAGTTTTTTGTAACTTGCACATATGGGCTCTTTCCTTTTTTTCTTTTTCTAGAAATAAAATACCTGTGTTAAGATCTGTTAGACTTTGTGGTTATTTTTTAAGGTAATCTTGTTTCAGGCTTTAGTGCTCAAACCTTACTCTATGCAGTTTTAAAATATTTCTTATATAGTTTATGTCAAATTGACCAACTTCTAGTTTTATAAATATGCATTTTAGAAGAATAAAGAAAGGTGCACCAGCAGCAACTTTACAGAAGGTAGCTATAAAGTAATAAGGACTTGGTTTCATTTGAGCTAGTCTGGCTCAAGTATTTACTCCAGTAATATTACCAGTGGAAAAAAAACAACCTGTGTTGAATAGGGTTTATCATGTAAGAGTGATCATATAAGCAGAGGTTGCTGGTATAGGGGTTTTATTCAGAATAGGCTTCTGTTTATAAGGCAGAGTTTAATCCACATACATATCTATAGAATTTTGCCTATAAAAGGCATGGATTGGTTTTGGTGGACAATGTTGTGTCTGACTGGTCTTGGAATAGTTTTCTCTAATATCACATTGCTGATATTACTTAAGAATAATTCAGGCTGCTTAATTTACTTTTAGTAAATAGTTTCACTTGAATATGAGCATTTACTTCAGAAAGTGTAAATCTCCCTGGTAACTTAATTGCTGTTCTATAATCTGAACAAAAATTGTTGAACAGAAAAGCTGAAAATGGTCATATACTGTGGTGGAAATAGAGACTGAAACCTTGTCTAGTTCATACAATAAAAAGTGCTTTTATCTTTACATGGAATCTTAAAAGACTGGAGAGGATTAAAAAAAAGGTATGTACTATATAATCAGGTGAACTAGCAGCTGCTCTGATTGCACTGATCATCAGCAGGAGTTTAAACAGATGAGTTGGGCCCTAGCTGATAGGAGTTTATGCATGGGCTAAGAGAGAGTTTTCTTTGTTGAGATAAGGATTGCCATTTGATGTACTGTAGGGGGCATTCAGTCATGGATAAAGTTAGGCATGAGATGTATGCAGTTGGGAACAGCTTCTTAAAGCATCTGTTCTTTGTGACTTCAGACATGTCTCTTCCCTCTTTTCAGGGCAAAGTTAAGCAGGTTAATAAACCCATTATTATGAAGTGTTGGAAAAGCTGTACATTGCTTCTGAATTATTAGGTGCCCAAATGAAAACTCATACCTGAATCTGCTGATTTGGATGTAGAAGTAGATTGAGTTCATTCAAATTACATGTCAAGTTATGTGCCACATGAGCTATTTGTGTGTATTGCTATCATTATCTATCTTCTGCATTTTTGTATACTGAAAAAGATGTAGTTCTTGTCTCTGCCATAGAACAGCCTGGTGATGCATGACAGCCATATAGGATGCTGATAATAAATTTTAGAGCTGAAAATCCGCTTTTCTTTGTATTATAAATCCCATTTTTAATGGGAGAGACATTCAATATTTCTGATTGCACTTGAGCGTTCAATCTTGCTGGTGAGTTTTACTTAAATGCCTTTCTACTTTACAAACTAAAGCACTTCAGATTTACTTAAATCTGCTGGGGTTTTTTGTATTTTTAGAGTGTATCTGCTTGGTTCTACCCCTGGACGATATCAAGGCAGTGATAAAGAAAAGTGGGGCCATCTTAGGCTCAGAAAGGTAACCTTTCTGTAACCTATAAACTGTAACCTTTTTTGCTAATATCCTTTAAAATGTAAATAGAATTTTGGAGAGAATTGTTCAGTTCCTTCCATTTTTTCCAGCTGTAATCATCAGTCTTTTACTACGTTGTTACAGTTAAAGTTAGCAATAACATATATAAGCTTGCAGCTTAGAACTTAACCTGTTTACTGATGAAAAAGACAATAAAAATGTTCTTGTAAGTACATTAGCAATAAAAGGAGACTAATGAGAATCTCCATCATTTATGGGATACGGGGGAGGCATGGTGACAAAGGATGAGGCAAATTCTGAGGTGCTTGATGCCTTCTTTGCCTTAGTTTTTACCAGCAGGCCTTGCTCTCCATGTATCCAACTCTCCCAGCTGGAAGAGAGTGGGATGAAACCCCCACAACCCAAACCAGTCAACGACCTGCTGAAACACTGAAATGTGCACAAGTCCATGGGACCAAATAGGATCCACTGGGGGAGCTGGAAAAAGTGCTCATTGAGTCACTTTCAGTCATTTATCAGCTGTTCTGGCTAGCTGGGGAGGCCCCAGTTGACTGGACAGCCAGGTCATTAGACCAAAACAGCATGAGTATGAAAGGCAGGTCCTACTTGGCTAATCTGATCACCTTCTGTGGCAGCCTAGTGGGTGAGGGAAAGGCTGTGGATGTTGTCTACCTGAACATTAGTAAAACCTTGGACACTGTTTCATACAGAATTATCCTGGAGCAACTGGCTACTCCTGGTCTAGATGAGTGCATTCATTACTGGGTAGAAAATGGGCCGGATGGCTGATCTCAGAGTGGTGGATGGAGTTACATCCAGCTGGCAGTCACAAGTGCTGTTCCCCAGGGCTCCTGGTTGAGCCCACCGAGTTGGAGGGGAATATTGATCTGCTGGAGGGTAGGAAGATTCTACAGAGGAATCTGGACAGGCTGGATCAATGAGTGGAGACCAACTGTGTGAGGTTCAACAAGACCATGTGCTGGACGCTGGATCTGAGTCACAGCAACCCCACACAGCACTACAGGCTGGGGCAGAGTGACTGGAAAGCTGCCTGGTGGAAAAGGAGGATGGTTCTCATAAGAAGCAGCTCAGGGAGTTAGTGGTGTTCAGCCTGGAGGAAAAAGGGCTCAGGAGGACCTTTTTGCTCTCTACAACTACTTGAAAGGAGTGAGGGTTTGTTTCCTCTTCCAGTAACAAGTGATAGGACAAGAGGAAATGGCCTCAAGTTGTGCCAGGGGAGGTATAGTTGGGGTATTAAAAAAATTCCTTCGAAAGCTGTCAAGTATTGGAACAGGCTGCCCAGGAAGTGGTAGTTACCATCCTTGAGGATATTTAATAGATGTGTAGGGATTTAGGAATATGGTTAGGGGTGAGTTATGTTAGTAATTGAACTCCCTTGCCTTTAGAGGTCTTACCTTTATTTTGGTAAGCTGTGATGTTAAATCTTCAAGATTGCATATACCAAGTTTGTGTTTGTAGGGACTCTTCCCATTTTACTTGGACCCTTCCTTTTTTTTTCCCTTTAGAATTTGATGAGGTATTTCATGTCATCTCTTGAATGCTGAAGTGACATTATTTCAAATACTGTCATGATTTTTGTATGAAATTCTAATGCTGTCTGTGGCAAACTTCTGTGACATACAGAATATTTATGTATCACCTTGCTTTGCAACATGAGGTTTACTCTTATAGACATCCCGTTGCTCATTAAGAGCTTGTCCTTTCTGGTCCATGTTTTCTGATGTTTTTGCCTAGTTAGACATAGAATGAAGAAATATAAAACAGGAAAAGCTTGTAAGGGAGAAAGATGATCTTGAGGTAGATGTTTTTGTGATTTAAAAAGGTTTTTAGTGACAATGCAGATGGACATGGTGATACTGTGTTAATGACTGAAGCCATTAGATTGTGTTTGCTCTAGAGTGGGTAAAGGTAGCAACTACATACAGTTTAATATCTGTCTATATCCATCTGTTTTTAATGTGACTTTAAATTCCATTCACATCTGAAGAGCTCCTCTAAAGGGATCATTTGTTTCCTCTTCAATTGTTCTTTTTTCCCCGTCTCATTGTAGGCTTCAATTGTAGCTGAGCGTCATGGCTTTAGGATACAAGAGGAATTTTATGGCCAACAACCACCAAATATAAAAAATATTTAATTGTTTTATTTATTGTGACTTCTGAAGCTAATGTTTCATGTTTTTAAGAAGAACTGCTAACATTCTTTTTACCCATTATTTAATGGTTGTCTTTGGTGCTTTTGGGTAAAACTTGTGATGCTTAATCTTGAAGTGAGTCTATTTGGAAAGCCTGGTGAGTTTTTTTTTTAATTGCAAAGTTAAATATGCAGTATGAATGTTAATCTCCTTCATTATGAGAAGTGAATTATAGAGGATTTATTGTATCAAAAGTGATATCAAACTGATATAAGGTATTCTTTGCATATTGAAGTCTAACAGTGCTTTAATTCCCCTCGCCAGATTTTGAAGGAGCATGCTTTGTCAATACCAGCAGAGGAGTCCTGGCCTCTTGTTGGACAGTTCTCAAGCATTGGTTCAATGGGAGCTGATGGGTCCAAGTGGCTGTGCTCAGAGTTCCAGGAGAGCTTGGTGGCTGCAGGCAGCAGTGTCACAACTTTCCGTAAATGTGATGTCCCAATCCGTTTGGTATGTGTTTGAGATGCTGGTGACCTTTATTTAATGCTCACTCATCTGTTTACAAAATCTTAATCATTGGTTTGCTTTTAACTTTTGGAGTTTTCATCGTGAAATTATATATATGCCACTGTTTATGTTGTTTAGTTATGTGTGGTTTGCTATAAAAATGTACCATAATTTCCATCTGCATGACACTAGATTATATATCACCTTGTCAAAATTATCTTCTCATTCTGTAGTTTGTCTTGCATTGGGTTTTATAGACACAGCTGTTTTTCCTACTGAGGTGTAACTGAATCCTTAGTTATTAATGCCTTTGGTTATTAGCACAGTTAAGGGGAGGAGCAGAAAAGTTTGTGGCAGGAGCTTGTTAAATCAAGGAAAAATGAAGATCACACTATGTCTTTACCATGTGCTAATTGCCCCTGCCTATTCAAGTCTCATATTTGAAATGTGAGACTAAAATCTCATAAATGATGTTAAGAGTGGAAGAGTGGAAGTGACTGAAGCAGTATCACTTCAGATTTGTTAGCCAATTTTGGTTAGCTCTGTAAGAGTGCTAAAAATACTAGACTTTCTGTGTTACTGGCACAATTACAGTTGTGAGCTGCAGTGTAAGTTTATTAATTCTGAGAAATTAAGCTTTTAATTTTAAGTTTTCTTTAAGGTGTTTGCTTGAAAATTGCCAGCTTGTCTATTTAGAGCTGTGTTATTAAAGTTACTTTTTGTTTTACCTTCATGAAGGTTTATCCTACTGTGAACAATGTGAGGCAGAGTCTAGAAGGCTATCCTGGTAAGCATATGAATCCCCATTTATTTGCTTTTTATGGTCATAGTGTCCTGCAAAATCACTTCAGCGATTGATGTTAAATGAACATGAAGTTCTCATCTTGCTGAGAATGTGATAAAAGAGGTGGCAGTAGATTCTTACTGGTTTTGCTGGAGCTCTGACTCCAAGTCTCTTGTTGTGATTGAATAGAAAAGGTTTTGTGGGCATCGATATGCAATGTTTGTCTGTCCTAGCCACATTCATATTACTGTATAGGAAAACAACAGCTCTTGCCCACTGCTCTTACTCCAGTCATAATTTCATTTTGGCAGAAAATTCAGGTTTGAGTGTCAAGTTCTTTGTTTTGATTGCAATGTCGTTCTGCACATCAGATACAATGTAGGCTAAGATATTATTGGTCTTTTTTTTAATATTTAATATACAGCTGTTCTGTTCATTATTCCCATGTTTATTTTCGTTAAGTTGTATTTATAAAAGCATAGCCCCATAGCTCCAGCTAACCTGAGACAGGAATGGGTACTGTAGTACTCTGGTACAGGGAGACGTCTGTTACTCAAAAACAAGTCTGAGGTAATTGGAAGACATTCATGAGGACTGAAAGGAAGACATTCATGAGGACTGAAAGAAAATAATTCTTTTCTGTCTGTAGGAAGGGTAAGAAGGAGAATCTGGGGACCTCTAGGCCTGCCAACCTCACCTTGATCCTTAGGAAAGTGATGGAACAAGGAATCCTGGAAATAATTCGAAACGTATGATGGAAAAGTGGTGACTCAGAGTAGTCAGCATAGACTTTTAAAGGAGAAATAATGACTGATTAACCTGATGTCCTTCTGTGATAAGTGACTTGATGAATGAGGAGTGCCCCTAGATGTTGTTTAGCTTACCTTTGTCTTTAAACACTGCCTTCTCTAACATCATTTACAATAAGGTGATTAAGTACAGGCTAGATGAATGGGAAGAGGGCCAGGTTGGAAACTGGCTGAGCTTCCAGGCCTTAGAGGCTGTGAGTGTTGGCACAAAGGCCAGCAGTAGGTCAGCCACTGGTGGTGGCATGTGCCCAGCACTGGTCCTAGGGTCGTGCATTAATGTCTTCATCAGTGACCTGGATGGTGGGGCAGAGTACACCTGTAGGGAGCTTCCAAATATTGCGGACTGGGGAGAAGTTGTTGACGTGTTGGATGATCCTGCAGTCAGTCAGAGGAACTCTGTAGGGTGGAGAAATGGGCAGACAGCAACCTCTTGCAATGCAGCCTCAGGCAGTGCAAAGTACTGAGCTAGGGCAAGAGTAACCCAGACATGAGTGGACGCTGGGAGTTAATCAGAGGTGAACAGCTTTGGAGAAAAAGACCAGGAAGTGCTGGTGGGTCACTAAGCTGAAGAGGAAACAGCAATGTACCTTTGTAGCAAGAAGGCCAGCAGAATTCTGGGTTGTGTTAGGGAGTACATTGCCAGGTAGTGACCTGTCCTCTCTGTTTAGCACTAGTAAGACCACTTCTGGAGTGCAGTGTCCAGTTGTTGACTTTGCACTACACAGATATGGACGTACTGAACCCAAGTACTGCAAAAAGCCACAAAGATAGATAAAGGATTGGAGCATATGTTGTAGAAGGAGGGGGTAAGAGAGCTGGATAATTCTTGGAGAAGAATGATTTCCTGAGAAATCTTATGAGAGTATATAAATTATGGGAAGATGTGAAGTAGAGGCAGATGCTTTGCATGGTGACCAGGGAAGCAACAAAAGGCAATGTATGTACGTGGGAATCTGCTGTATCTCAATTTATCCTTGTTTTCTGATGTTTAAATGGACTGGGTTGCTCATAGAGGCTGTAGAGTCTCTGTTTTAGAACATGCTCAAAACCTGACAGAACACTGTACTGAAGTGTGCTCTGCTCAACCCTGCTGTGAGCATAGGGCTGTTCTAGATCATCTCCAGAGGGTGCTTTCAGCTTCAGTGATTCAGTGGTTCTTTGGCTTTGCTCAGTCATTAAGTGTGTTCCTATTCCAAGTTGTGTACCTATGGTCATGTACAAGAGTAGCTTTTGAACTCTAGCAGCTGGTGAACTTTGTACATGGAGCTTACATGAATGTTTTCAGAAGTTTTTGTCTTTCCTCTGGGTAATGTTTGGACATACATAGAAATCGCAACCAGAGAATTTCCCAGAATTAAGTTACAGTGTCTTTAAATACATCTGGTTATCTACAGCCCAGTGAGTTCTTACTGTAATTTCTTTCCTGTGCTGAAATAACTTGATGAACTACACAACTGTGTTTGTGCAAATGAACAGTTCTGTGGACTGCTGCAGCTCACTATTCCCCAGAATAGTAAAGCTTCTGTAAAGGGTTCGTACGGTGTCATCTAGGACATGTTGAATACAGTAGACTTTGCATCATGCTTTTACTACACAATAATTCAGTATGCCTGGCTGATTCTTCTTAAATCTATTTCAAGAAATCACAATGTGCATTAGGCAAAGGCCAAATCAATACAAATATAATTTCATCATAGAAATTTGCTTTTTTAAATAACATGGTTTAGGATTTGGAAGGCTTATTCTTTCTTCTGAAAGCTGCTTGGTTTATTTCCTCTAGTTTGTATGGGTGAATCCAATCTTCTGGTACCAAGTAGTATCATATAAAAAAAACTACCCATAGTTCTCTCTATTTACAGTTTGTTTTTGTGTAAATGTTCTTGTAAATCAACTTGTGAAATTATAAGAATGGAAAAAACCCCAGCAAGTATATACCATTTTATACTGCCGGAACGTTTAACAATTTCCTGAAACTAACTCCTGAAGGTTAGCTTATTCCCCAAGATACTTGCTTCTTTTAGAATGTCTTTCAAAAAATAAATGTGCATATTCTTATCTTTTTCCTTAAGCTGGTGGCTCACTTCCGTACAGTATACAGACAGCACAGAAACAGCTGTGGTTGCATTCCTATTTTCAGTAAGTAGAACTCAGTTCTTTGGGTTTTTGGTTTGTTTTTGGTTTTTTTTCAGACTGTATGTTTAAAGTTACAGTGCTCTAATGTTTGAGTGTTAAAGCAAATAAGTGGAAATGGTTACAAGTTCCATATTCCTAAACTCCTTAAAATAAAGGTCTTTAGTTCTTTATCTGCTGGGTCTTCTTTGCAACAGTTAATAGAAAACATGCCATTTACCTATAAAGATTATATAGGATAATGTTGCTACTGAATTGGTTTCTGTAAACTTTTATATAATGTTTCCTTCTCTGAGCAGAAATAATGGCACTCCCTTTTTTTTTGAACTTCTAGTTGTATTTCACTTTCCCCACTTGTGCCTCTGTATTAGTGGAATTTCAACTGAGCCAGAACAAGACTAGGAAGGCTTTTTTTGGTGGTTACTTTATTTTTTTTCTTCTAAGTACAGCAGTCTTGCTACAAAAATTCTCAGTCCCTTATGGCAATATCTTTTGTTAAAGATGCCTGACATTTGCTATTAAGAATTTCTATTTCCATGTGCTACTAGTTGTGCCAAATTCTAACAGTCTGACACATTCCATGCCAGATGTCTCCCGCAGGCTGAATCGTTAAAAACTCATGCATGTTTAGAGAACAATGGGCAAAGTTGTTTTGCAAAGATCAAAAAACATTAATAGAACTTGTAACCTCTTACAAGACCACAACTTCCCATTTCTTTCATCAGAAACTTTTAACTCTCCTGGGCGGACATTGCTCTGGTAAGAAAACTCACTAAGAGAGATTGTGTTCCATTGGGTATATATTCAGGGGACTGAAATGGAATTGCTAGTGGCAGAGAGCATCCTCCATTCTAGAAGGTGATTGCTATTGTGAACCTTGCTGGCCAATGTCTAACGAAAGGAACTCGGGCAGAAAGCATGTGCGGTTTTTTTCCTGCCTTTAAACTGTGTCCTCTGAATACATTAAGCAAAGGAAGGAAGCTGCAATCAACTCAAAGCTTTCAAGATTCAGTTGTGATACAAAAAGGGAAAAAAATCATAAATCTGGAGGTGTCTGTGGAGTCTTAATTCAGTTTCTGTAGTCATACCTCATGAGAATCTTGCTACAAAAAAGATGTACAGTAATTTCACAATCATAAGCCGCACCTGATTATAAGCTGCACCTCCCGGTAGCCGGGTAGACCACGGCATTTGTCCATAGATAAGCCGCACCTGAATATAAGCCGCACTACTGGGGCAGGCTGGATTCTTCAGTGAAAAAAGTGCGGCTTATAATCGTGAAATTACTGTAAGCTTTTTTTGGTTAGTCTCTTATTTAGTACATATTTGTGCTGGCCTACTAGGAAAAGCATGGCCAAAATATATGTTTCCCTTTCTGATTTTAACTTTCTAAAATAGAAGTTTAATCACTTTTGATGAAATCAAACTGCAGTTAAGAGTACTGTAGGTAATGGAAGAGAAGTGGTGTAACTCTTGCTAAGGCACACTACTTGTATCTGTCCTAAGGTAATGCAGCAAAAGGCAATAGACTGAAATATCTCAGAATAACTGTAGTTAGTGGTGAGGGGAGAAGTTTGTTCCGGAGTAAAGCAGTGAGTTAAATGAAAGAAAAATAAATTTTAAATTCCCAGTTCTACTATTTTTCCTGGTTTTCATTTTTACAATTTTATTGGAGTTACCTAATTATTTTTGTCCCATAAACTCAGTTGTGAGAGAAAAGCTATAAACCAGGGTGTCTGAGTCAGGATTCAGCCTCACAGTCTGTATGTATGGAAAGTGTGGAGTTTGTAGGGGAAGACAAGCTTAGTCAGCTTATTCTGTATTATGTATATCTTGATCTGTCCTATAGAAACAGCCTTAGATGTGGCTTGCATCAAAATACAAAGTCAAGTTTGCATCAAACATATAGAGTGTTTCAGCTCTTTCCCTTTAAGAATACAGGACCAGTTTTCAGAAGGTTTTGTAGTTCGTCAGGGGGAGGTAGGGCTGTTAAAGTAACCAGGTCCTCACCCATGAAATACAAAGCTTCTTAATTTTAAGTGCACTGTATGTGTTTATGCTGGAAGTCAGCATAGGTAAATTCCAGCCCTTCCAAGTCAGTCTGCTCAGGCTTTTAGAGAAACAGTGCACTTAAGTTTTTCAGAGTTAATTGATTCTTTTTGATTTGCCTATTAGAAGAGAATGCTAAATTCAGGAAACAGGATTGTGATAACTGAAACCAGAATCTTGCTTCAAATCTGGGGGAAAAAAATTTCTCTGGGTGAAGGAATGTGTTAAGAAGCTGTCTTCCTGAATCTGAGTTAGGACTAAGAGCTGTGAACATAAAGTGCTTCTTAATGCTGTGGCTGCATACCTTCTGTTATGTACATATATTTACTGCTTGTTACAGTTTAGTTCTGTAACATTGATGCTGAATTAATCCAGCAATGGCTTGTTATTTTAAACTAGTTTTTTATATGCACATAGATACATTCTCTTAAACCTTCACATTTCTCAGTGGCTTAGAGGCACAGAAAGGGGAAGAGGAAGATAGCAGCAACAATGTACCAGTTTCTCCCTGCCTTTGTCATGGATAATGAATTGTAATAAACTTGGGGAATTCTGTGAGGTTTAGTTTGGTGTCCAAATCAGTTGCTTAAAGTCATAATCATTGATAGTCTTCAAAGAAGATATATTGGCCAAAAGTTTAGACTTGTTTAGTTCCTTGAATGCTATCTGGAATGGAGAAATGGCAAAAACTTGTTAGGGAAACCTGACACACTGAGGAGAATGTTTCTCTGGGTTGGTTGTAAGGAAATAAAACCCCTGCCCTTCTGACTACTAGTAGAATTTTTAACAGTTCAGTTAAATGTAGTGTTTTAAGAGTTTCTCTAGGAGAAGCAAGTATTGAGTATGACAAGTATAAGTAGTTTTCCTGAAATCATAGTGCTGTAGTATGGTGAGTAGTTTTTAGACCTCAAAATAAAACCATGTATGAAAAGAATTTCCCTTTGCTTTTTTCCCCTTAGCAAATGGTCAGCAGAAGTCACAGGTCGAACTCAGGCCATGCCTCACATTAAGACATACATGAGACTCTCTCCTGACTTCCAGAAGATTTCATGGTTTTTGGTAACAAGGTAAGCATCTAACCAGTACAGCTCTCATTTAAGAACTTCATATATGGGGGGGCGTTGTCATAATACTTCAGTTAGTAATAGGAATTTTTGTCCATATTTAATGCTTCTCCATTGCATTACCCAATTTGAGGCTACAGATTGAGCTGATTGTCAGGACCTCTTGGTAGTTACACTAAAATCTTGTCTGTTATGACTGCCAGTTTTGGGGTTCAACACCAATTAAAGTGATTAATATTCTTAAATTGTGAGTTAAGTTTCTTTAAGATATGGTGTGGCATGGTATGAATGTACTGGTTTCTACAAAATAGGTACAGTTTGGGTTAGCTGAAGTTATCTTTGGGCCCTACTTTTATAAAACATACAGATACCTAGAATTTGGAATATGATCTTTTGTCAGATTGACTTGTTTAGTAGTCTGCCTTGAAGTATAAGCTTTATATTTCTGTGGTTTAGTTGTTAATGAAGCCAAAAGAGGAAGCAAGAAATTTGTCTTGGAGGGAGAGTGTCTTATTATGAACAAAAAATACAGATGTTTGTTTTGCAAAACTGATTTTTATGCAGCTTTATATTCTACAAATTATGATCTGTCCTTACTCTTAAATGCTCAGCTACTTGAATATTTTTTTCTCCTTATGTTTGCCCTCTTTAAGTTTCATTACTCATTGCTACTGTTGCCTGCAATAGTGGTAGTAATCAATGTGCTTTTTAAAAGGTTCTAAGTCATTTAAATGTGATGCTCATTCCACTTAATACAGAAATTCATGGTTTCTTTCTTTTCTTCTCATGTTTCTTCTGTTCCACCATTTGCTGTTACCAAAAAGCATCCACTGTGTCCATCACTTGAAACATAATGTATAAATTTTGTATTGTGCTGTAGAAGTAGGTTTTAACAACAGAATTGCATATATTTTTTTACTCCCAAATTGATCTACTTTGTAGTAGATACTGATGGAAGATTAATTACAGCATGGTGCTGAATAGCAAATTGAAACAACCTCTTTGATAAGTATTTGTTTTCATAAATAGATCAAAGAAAAAAATGCCAAGAGCAAAAGATTCTGTAACATTCTGTATCTGTACTAAAATGCAAAGTGCAAACCCACTCTGTACTAAATGTAACTAGTCATAATTGAGCTAGCTTTTTATCTTAAGTCATCAAATTAAAGCTATTTACCAGTACCAAATTCCTTTCTGAAATGTGCAGAGAAGATTCAAAAGGCTGAATCTGTCTTGTAGATGTGTATGACAGAAATAGGCTTGTATAATTATCCACATGTGTTGTATGAATGCCTTTCTACATATTGTCTCTGTTGCTCCCACTGTGCTGTAAAAATAGCAGTAAGGAATAACAAGTCACTTTTTTTAAGAAGACTATTCTGACTGAATTTAAATTCTTCTGCTATAAGGATGTTGCTACACTATGTTATTTAGATGTTTTCTGCCCTGAAGATTGTACCTCACTAATATGCTTTGTTTCTCTTCACAGTGCCAATCTGTCTAAAGCAGCTTGGGGAGCTTTGGAGAAAAATGGCAGCCAACTGATGATCCGTTCTTATGAACTTGGAGTTCTTTTCTTACCTTCAGCATTTGTAAGTTCATAGTTCAAGCACAAATCCTGGGATACGGCGCAATTCTGCAAATATGTATGAATACAAGCATAACGGAATAATCCAATCAGTAGGTTCTGTATTTCCAGATTAGAAAGTTCATAGGAAATGGAATTTGTGAGGCATTCCTAGAGTCTTGTTTTCCTACATAGCAGTTATGGATTTAGTATTGCTGTGACTTTTTTCCTTACTGACAGACAGTAATATTCTAAAATTGTAACATATAATCTAAACATTACTAGAAAGGATAATAATCAAATCTCTTCTTTTGTGCTTTGTAAAACTCGGCTGAGTGCATATTGTCATTGAAGTAATGTGTGTTGTAACTTGAGAAACGATTCTTGATGTTGCATCCGTCACTGTTCTTGCTCGTTCTCTGAAATGCATTTGCAGTCATGTGACTGCCTCTTAATACCAGGTTCCTTATTGAACTACACTTGCTGATTTTTAGCCCTCTAAGAATCCTGTGGTAGAAAGTCTTTAATTGTATGTTGTATTTAAGAAAAAAAGCTTCCCTTCATTCTTTAGGTTGGGTTTTGTCTATTACCTGATAGGGGGGAAATGTAAATTTTTTGTTACATGGCTGATTCCTCCTCTCTGGTAGAGCTGATAGTACCAAAATGTTCTCAACAGTTAGTCTGTGATCACAAACCATTCAAACTTCCTCCTGAGTGAAATTTCTTCTTTCC
>VRYO01001269.1:1802870-1825686 GCA_009812075.1 Sialia sialis | reverse complement strand
TGAAAGGCCTGAGAAATATTTTGCTGATGAAGAGGATTTATTTCCTAGGTAGTTCACAGATGATCACAATGTACTGTCATTTCTGCTGATTAGTAATGAATATTTACTAATACTATGATACTGTAAAAATGTTTGCCTACCATAACTGGGTAATTGAAGTCTCCTGAGAGTGCCTATTAAGATGGATGGTTTCTGACTGCAGCTAAAGAACTCCTGTATCTCACTCTTGACATTTATAGTGAATTTGCATAGTAGTGGGGTCTCTATCATGAACCTTAGAGATTTTTCTCTCCAGCATGGTTTATGTGAAAGAAAATGTGTTTATCAGAGAGTGAGAAAAGAAAAATCCTACAGCTCCTTAGAATAGGAAGCATTGTTTTTTATATCAGTGAGCTCTAAAAAAAGAAAAACCATTTGTATAAACAACTATTAATAACAGAATAATGAAGCATTGGGCAAACAAAGTTGTGCAAAAATTTGACTGACTTTTCTGTGTATACTTCAAATGGGTAGAAAATCAGGAATATTTGAGTTAGTCTTTTTGCCAAGAATGACCATACCTGTTTTAGATCTTTCCAATCTGCAAATCTTTCACTGAAAAAAACCTCACTGGAACCACAAAAATCCCTCCCACCTCCTACTACTATCCCCTCCTCCAAACCTCCATAAGAAACGTTTGCCTTGCATTCTATCCCGAGTCTTGCATTCTACACAGGATTCTCTCTATCTGCTTTTTTATAAATTCCTTTTAAGTACTGAAAGGCTGAACTGAGGAGCCTTCTCTTTTCCAGGCTGAACGATTCCAACTTTCTCACTGTGTCTTTGTAGGGGAGATGCTCCAGCCCTCTGATCTTAGTGGCCCTTCTGTGGGCTTGCTCTAACAGGTCCTTGCTGGGGATGCCAGAGCTGGATGCTGCACTGCAGGCGAGGTCTCAGCAGAGCGGCAGAATCCCCTCCCTTGCCCTGCTGGCCACACTGCTTTGGATGCAGCCAGGACACAGTTGGCTTTGTGGGCTGTGAGTGCACATTGCTAGGTCATGTCTGACCTGTACCCCACGTCCTCCACAGGGCTGCTCTCAGTGACTTCTCTCAGTCTGTGCACCTGTCTGGGATTGCCCTGACCCAGGTACAGCACCTTGCTGTTGATTTTGTTGAAGCTAATGAGGTTCTTGTGGGCCCATTTCTTGAACTTGTTCAGCTTCCTGTGGATGGCATTCCATCCTTCAGCTATGTCAACTGCACCACTCAGCTTGGTGTCATAGGCAAGCTTGCTCAGGGAGCTATCATTCCTGTTGTCTGTGTGATTGGTGAAGATGCTGAAGAGCACCAGTCCCAAGACAGCACTGAGGGACATCACTTGTCATCAGCCTCCACTTAGACATAGAACCATTGACCACAACTTTCTGCCTGTCTTCACTCCCTTAGTTGTTCTGACATCAGTGCTCAGTGGATTCCTTATCCCTTAAACCAGCTCAGACTGGCCAAAACAAGACGGATTTCCAAAGTCATTCCATATGAAAATATAATGGCCAGGCATTTATGTAGTAGTTTGTCCCAGCATATTTCATGACTTAGAGGCCTATTCTGTGTCTCTTGTCTGCTCTTGAATGTGTGTAGGCTTTTGGCAATCACAGTCTGCTCTGGCTGAGTTCCACAGTGTAATAATGTCACATGAAGCAGTGTTCTCAGTTACTTATCTTAAGTTTTTTTTGTTCTTGTGTTGAAAGATGCAATAACTATGTGATCCCTAATCATCCTTTTCATACCTCTCTTTCCAGACGCCTTTATCTTTGTCTAGACTGAAGTTCTTATCCTGTTCAGTTGTTCCTAGGGGGGAGATTTCTTTGATCACTTTCGCTTCTTTTCTCAGTTTTTTTCCCCTCTGTATCATTTGTGTTGAGAGGGTGGTAAGTAGAGGGACAAAAGTTATACTTTAAATGCAGATATGATTCTAGAGAAACAGATCCAGGTATAAAACTATTACACAATCATGTTCTTGAAGTTCTTCTCACTGCGTCTGTGTGGCCTGCTATGTTTTTACAAAGTGGTGTGTTACAGTTAGCTAACCATGGTGTGAATACAATGCTTTCTCTCTACAGCCCTCACCTCTCTTCTTTGTGAATTATAGAAAGCTCCTATGCTTTCTATAATTTCTAGAGCTTTTAGATGGCTGTACTAAAACCTGTCAGTGTGCACAAGATAGTCTTACCTTTGAGTTTCAGACCTCTCAGAGCACAACTTAATTGAAACTCATTTAAAACTTGCAAGAATATGTTACAGTACATATTTTGGAAGAGAATATTTTAGTTCTTTTTCTCCCAGTTTCCTACATATTGATAATTAGTTGTGAAGAGTGGCAACTGGAAGAGACCAAGTCACTGGATTAGTCACATGATATGGTGTATGTGGGAGCAAAGCAGGGAGAGACTGCAGCTGCTTTTCTTCCTTCACTGAGCAGTAAGGGCCTGCAGACACTCTTGGTAACAAGGAGATAGTCAGACAAATACTGATACTGGGCTTATGTACATGCAATCATCTGATATTCAAGTTGCACTGCTTAGTTTGAATTTCTTGTGCATATGCCCTGCAGTTAACTCTGCATAAAAAGTGCTTCTTTGATAACTTAGTCTGCTTGTCACATTAGTTTTAGAATGCTATGTGATACAGTAATTTTAAGTGAAGATAACAGAGAACTGGGAATAGACTAAATTTTTTAGAAACAGAAGTTAGTTTGCAACTAAAGTTATGCCAGGTACAAACTACATGAAGTGCTTTGAAACATGACTGAGCTTTCATAGGCCTTGGGACTCCCCATGCTCTAACTGTCGGAATGCTCATTTAATACTGCCAGATTCTGATAGTTCTGTTTCTTCAGGTTATTTCGTACATTTTTATCACAAAGTTCATGACATATATTCTGGTAGAAGTTAAGACTTAGCATCGAAGTATCACAGAATCATTTAGGCTGAAAAGAGACCTTTAAGATCCTATAATCCAAATGTTAAAATATCCCTGGCAGTGGTGGAAGTTGAACCCATGTGCCAGAAGAGATTGGAGCCTTAATCCAGCACCTGGGACTACTTGGCTACACTGGTATATTTGCATAGCACACACTTAATGTCACTTAGCTTAAGAACTCCTCTAGTTCTGCAGTTTGTGTCTTCTATTTTCTGCTGAATACTAATTTGGAAGTGGATCGTTCTTCACTTGCTATCAGCTGACTGCCAGTTTTTGTCTTTTTAAAAAAATGCTTCCAGAATTATTCTTTGAGGTTGAGTTCTGGCCTGGTATGCTAATACAGATTCTCAGAAATATGTTGAATGGTTGTTCTCAATATAGCAGCAGCTGTTAACATTTACAGCTTTAGTGTTTAGGGAAAAATCAGCTGATGCTGGCATTAGATCACAAGCTTCTATTGAGTAAAAAATAATGTTTAGAAGAAAGATTGTCCTGTGTTTGAACTACATTTCCCTTTCCATCTCTATTTCTCACCTCCTACATCTACACTCTCTTTTTCAACTTGCTGTTTCAGCTGCTGGGGATTCCTTTCCAGTGGCTGAGATATCAAGTACATCTTTAACAGGTAAAATGTAGTGAGAACAGAATGACCAAAAAGCATGGAGTTCTGGGAAGTTATTAGTTTGTTTGAAAAATCTTGAAAGGGACTAGTGGAAAGCCTTTTAAGTAAATGGTTTTCTCTCGCACTTCTGTGTCTGATACGATGCTAAGATAAATTGAGCTTGACCTATAAAATTTGTGAAATACTTACATTTTTTTAGAGGTTTGTTGAGTATGGTACTGGCTCAGTCAACTTTTAGAAATACAAGCTCAGAAAAATAGTTGACTCTGGGGCTGTGTGTATTAACTGAATCTGGATTAGAGAGCAGCCAGGCATTATGCATGTGATTTTCAGAACTGAACTGTTTAAATTTTTGCTGCATTCATAGAACTGAGCCAGGCCCTTCAGTCATAGCTCAAGTTAAAACAGAACCAAAATCAAGTCGCTTAAGCTCTTTGACGGTAGCAACAACCTCCAAGGCAATGTAGTACCACTTTGTTCTTTGGTTTCTCTAGTTTTAGATGAAGTCTTTCATCCCATGTAAAATAGAGTGTGTGTGGGAAAACAAATGCAATGTAAGTAAACCAAGATTTTATATGTAGGTTAAGCCTTGCTTTAAGCGCTCACAGAACTGCCACAAGGTTTTCAAATTCCGATGTTACAGACACTCAGACACATACTTTCCAAACCAAAAAACTTTGCGTTTAGATATCTGAGTTTGTCACTGTGGGCTTCTTAATATCTTCTGGTACAGCTGAATAAAGCTCTCTTTTGGATAATTGTGCCCAGTGTCGAGGAAGGATTTTGCTGTGTATTCTGCTGGCCAGATGAGTAAGGCCATGTAAAGTTTGTGTCCATCCTTAGCTCTTTGCTGCCCAAAAGAGAAAGTTTTTGTGTAGTTTTACCAAAGAGGACTATTTTTCTGTTTACTGGCATTGGAAACAATAGTCCCATATTCGTCAGTGGGATAATGTTGTCTCCTCTTAAAAGTTGATTTGGTAGGATCAAAATGCTGTAATGGTATCAGTCTTAATTTTGACTTCAGTAGGAATACCAATTCTTACCCTTATCTTAAATTATCTCTTTTTTTTTATAGCCTGCATTCTGCTTTGTGTTTGGGGCAAAAAATCCTCAAAACTGGAAGGCAGTATTTTAAAAGCTGTTAAACTTTCTTTTCCCATTCTTCCCAATGACTGCTTTTTCAATGTAGTGCTAAAGCACTAACAGAAGCTGTATCAGCACCTAAAGTTTTATAAGTACAAAAAAAATTCTCTCCCAATTGAGATATGTATTTATTAACATTTCAAAATGTATTGCTGTAAGCAGCAAAGAGCAAAATAAAGCTGCAGAGGGAAAAAAATCTGAAAAAAATGGAATATGGCTGAGGAAAACGTACAAGTCAGACAAAATTATTTTAGACAAGATCCTGCTGGTTTGTTTTTTGGAAACAGCAATGAGAGCTGTCAACATTCAGGAAATGCTCAAAACAAAGTGTGTGACTTACTTCAGTTTCTGTGTGAAGATAGTCACATGAGTTATTTTTAAAAGCATGTGAATCTCCTCAGAGAGCCTTGTTAAAGAATGTATTCCACAAGCTAGATGCTTACTCCAGGGTATTTTGAGGAAAACTAAACGTCTTTTCTTGGATGAATATTTCCTGAATGGAAGATCTCTATAAGTTAAATTCTGACAAACAAATAATTTTGGGATGAACTGGTAGAGTCAAGCAGCATTGGAGGACAGCATCAGAGTCTTTCAGAGGAGAGAAAAATATAATTGCTGGGTACTGAGGAAGAACATGACAGAGGAAAGCAAAGTTGTAGAATAAGAGAAGGAAGCAAAATATCTGAAGATAGAGATGCTGAAAAAACAACAAGGCGTGGAGCATAGAAGAAATTAAGCAGAAGCAAAAATATTGCTAGGTTGAAGAAAATGATGAATAGTGGGAAAAAAACACAGATGAAAAATGTCCTTGTTTTGTAGAGGCTGAAGTAAGTCGTGTTTTACACTGTGCTTTATGATGGCAAGGGTTTCACAAATGTTTAACTCAGATGCTGCCACACAACAGCTTTGTCATTTTGGTGCTGTTGATCAGGCCTATGAAGTTGGTTATAGCATAAGAACCAACTCACAATACAGCAGAGAAACCTTCTCTGCTGTTCCACGTTTCTCCGAAGGTGATGTAGAAGACGAAAAAAAGTTCACAGGGTGTCTGGGCAATCAAACCTCATACGTGTCACATACATGCTGACAATTAAAATGCTGTCTTGTGAGTAGTATCTAGGAATACACACCACCCACACCCTCCCACCAATTGCAACCTGATTGCTGTGAGTTGTGAAAATAAATCTCTTGGCACCACCACCACTTATGCTGTTCCTGTTGTTTGTGAGCTATAGAATTCCTGGCATATTTCATGTTCTTTCCACTACAAACTCAAGTATGGTTATATGCATTTTTATATGAAATTTCTACCAATCTGAGTGATTCAAATTCATTGGAAGTAAGGCTATACAACTTGGTTGTTGCATTTTTTTCTAAGTAATTATGATTTTTTCTAGTCATTTTCTAACCCTTAGATGTTTATGAGCTTTAAAAATAATCTTGCATATTTACATTGGTTTGTTTTGAACATATTACTTGTTACCTCAAGGCTAAGCTCCACAAAATGCTGTAGCCTGGTTTTAATGAAGACTTGTCAAAATATCTGACTTAAATGGTATAAGAAAAAGTTCAAACTGGTTTTTTCTTTCAACACAGCCCTTTAGCTTGGACCTTGTTTGTTTGTTTTTTTCCTCTGTTCTTTCATTTAAAAGGCAGTGACTTTTGCCTAGTCCTTGAAATAATATGTAGTGTTTCTTAAATTATAACATATAGTTTGCTCTTACTTTGGGTCATGAGACAAAAGATGCATCTATATTCTAAAGGAGGTTCTTGAACTGACTTGCTAGAACTGCTGTCTGCCTTTGTAAGATCTCCTTTCTCTAGCTTACTATTCTTCCTGAATATTAAAGAAAAAGGCACAAGGCTGCATTGATTCCCATGCTTTGTGGTCATGTGGATGTTGCTGTCTCTAACTTAAAATAACACTTGATGGTGTAAAACTTCAATGAAGAAAGACTTGCAGTGTTGTATGTAGATGGGACTCTACATTCAATGTGTGTGTTTGAATACTACAGGACTTTGTAGTGGTAATTAGAATGCTTGCTTGTACTATCACAGAACAATAATGCTGTAAAACTCAGACTGGTGGGCCACAGAGCTTGAATGAAGTGTAAGTTAGTATTTGGACATGAGCTGGTGATGTGCACTCGCAGCCCAGAAAACCACTTGTGTCCTGGGTTGCCTCCAAAGCAGTGTGGGTAGCAGGGCAAGGGAGGGGATTCTTGCACCTGCAGTGCTGCATCCAGCTCTGGGGTCCTCAGCACAGAAAGGGCCTGTTGGACTGAGAAGAGACTCAGAAATGGTCAGAGCTGGAGCACCTCTCCTATGAGGAAAGACAAGGAGAGCTTGGGGTTGTTCAGCCTCAAGAAGAGAATTCTCCAAGGAAGCTTTATTGCAGCCTTTTAGTACCTAAAGGGGGCTTGTAAGAGCGTTGGGGACAGACTGCTACTGTAGGGATGGGACAAGGGGCAGTGGTTCTAAACTAGAAGAGAGTATATTTAGACTAGATCTAAGGAGGAAATTCTTTACTGTGAGGGTGGTGAAACAGACACAGGTTGCCCTGAGAGGTGGTAGATACCTCATCCCTGGGATTCCCAGGACCAAATTGGATGGAGCTCTGAGCAACCTGCTACTAGTGGAAGGTGTCCCTGCCTATACAGGGGTTGAACTAGATGACCTTTGAAGATCTCTTCTGACCCAAACTATTCTATAATTTTAGAAAGAAAAATAGTTGTCAGTAATATCTTATAAATAAATAACTTGATAGCCTTTAAAGTGCTAGTCTGTTCTAATCAAATTGTGCTTGATTGACAATAAGCTATTTGAAATCTCAGAACTGAGAGATTTTGCTTTTGTGTAACTGGCTACAGTTGGGAACCAATTTCTCTGGAGAAGTAACTGAGCAATACCATCTGCCCAAGTTACTTGAATCACTTAAAATCTCTCTACTTTTTTACTGTATTGCATTTTTTCTTTTTATATTCCTTAACCTTGTTTGACAGTAATGCTGTCATTCTAATATAAGGGTAGTCTTTGAAGCTTTTGTGCAAGCAGTTTCAAATCTTCATTGAATTCTTTTGTGTCTGTGCATGATGTTACTCAAGATGTCTGAAAAGCATGGATTTGAAGACTTGCTTCATAGCGCTAAGTGATTTGTTTAGTCCATGAAACATACTGAGCATCCAATTAATGCAGTCAGAATGAAACTAAACAACAGAGAGAAGTTTTTAGAAGCTTTTCACTTTTAGTTTAATATTAAACACTGAAGGATTTTGCTTAGTGAACATGGAAATAAATTGGCCTATGTGTAAGGGCTTGAGAAGGCAGAATATATCCAGTATGGACCCACATGTGGGGCCAAGCTAATGGATGTAATAAAAAGAGAAGAGCTGAAATAGAAGTAAGAGAAGCTGAGTTTTTAAGACACGAAGGTGCTTCATGAAGTATCTAGTCTTAGTAAAGGAGGCAAAAGGTTTTATTCATTGAGAAAGCATCTATTGTAGATAAAGTTTCTTTTCCCCAGAAGCTAATGAATCTTTTCTTCTGTATGTTTCCTTTTTATCATAGGGATTGGACAACGGTTACTTTCATGTAGGAAGGAAGAAGTTTCCAGAAGGGAAAGACTCAGCAACATATTTTCCTGTACCTTATGACCTGCCACCAGAACAGTATGGAAGCAAAGGTAAGGTGTGACTTCAAAAGAAAAGTAGGCTCATATCCTACATGAAGCAGGCTAATTGAGAACTCTGAGTCAGGTGAATACTGCTGTGTTCCAAAGATTTAAGTTTTTTGTGGTGTGATGGTATGCAATTCAATATCAGTTCCATGTTCTGCTTGTGACTTCAAAGAAAGCAACTAGAAGGTTCTTTATTCTAATATTTTTCTTTATTGTTTAAGTTTTGGATCAATAACTTCAATGCTAATTTTTATTCCTCTTTTGTGATTCTCATATGCATTAAGAAAAATCTGTATTTATGGACTCAAAATGGTTTTTTGCAGAACTAATAGGGGAAGGAGTGTTGAAATGTGAATGTTTGGAAGAGAGCAGGCATGAGCTAAAAACAGCCCTCTGGAACTGGAATGTGAAAGAAGTACTGTAGTGCAAATGTGAAAGAATTCCTATAAATCAGAAGAAAGAAGAGTTGCTTTTCCTCCATTGTATATTTCATAGGTTATATTTCATAACACTTGAAGAGGTGTACAAAATCTCAACTGTCATAGTTTCTGAGATCATCTCTAGAACATGCAAATCAGGAAAGTCATAAGTGAGTGTGGCTGAAAAATATAAAAATACACTGAGGATAACATTGATGTGCAACCTGCAATATTTGGGAAGGGTAAAGGTTTATATTTTTGTCCTTAAAACAAATGTCAAAAGACTGTATCTTGCTTTTTGAGAAACCTTGATCTAAGAAAGAGAGCATCTAGGACAGAGCTTGAAATAGAAGTAACATACAGTCATTTCACAATTATAAGCCGCACCTTTTTCATTGAAGAATCCAGCCTACCCCAGTAGTGCGGCTTATATTCAGGTGTGGCTTATCTATGGACAAATCCCAGTGAAATGCCAACCCGGAAGTGAGAGCCGGCTGGGGAGGGCGCCTGGGGCTGCCTTTAAAGGCTTCACTGGTCTATGAAAACTGTTTGCAACTTGAGCACCTGACACCAAACCCTGCGCTGGTGTGATTCTGTTACTAACTCGTTACTTTGTCGCACATGGATCCTCGCTTTAAAAAAAAAAAAAAGGGGGTGCGGCTTATATTCAGGTGCGGCTTATATATGGACAAATCTCATGGTCTACCCGACTACCTGGATGTGCGGCTTATAATTGTGAAATTACTCTAGATAGTTTATAGAAACTCACATGCTTCAGTAAGTCTTTGGACTAATGAATGGTGTGGGGAGAAAGAACATTTAAAAGCTAAGAAGTCAACAGAGTTTATATAATAGTCTTACATAGTAAATAAAAGTGTAGGCACAGGGTGATTGAAGCTCTGCTGTACGATGAAGCTTGAAGTAAGATGGCTTCACCAATATCCTACATTAGCTGACCTGTAATGAACACCAATCATGAGGCTTCCTCTGTTGCCTTGACCTCAGTTTTTTTTACCTGTACACCTTCACTCATCACTGCTTTTTAAACACAGCTCTGTGCAGTTGATTTTTTTTTTTTCTATATAGTGGAAAGGCTTCCTTCCTTCCTTTGGTAGTTTGTAGCTATTGATGGAAATGTCATGTGATTCAGGCGACCAAGTTTCTGTACAGTGGCTCCAAGCTTCTGTCTCAGTGCTGCATGCATTGGTGTAGAGCCATGTCAGCTGGGCTGTTGACTATATCACTTTTTTAGAGGAACAAGTCCTAAGTGCTTTGCAGCATTTCATAGGTGTTTTCCTGTCGGTTCCTAATGCAGCAGCAGCCCTTGGCTCTTACGTATTGCTCAAAACTCCATCTTCTTCCACAATTTCATCTAGATTATAGCCCTTGCTTGAGGTTCTGGCTAGCTTGTTGGCAAAGAGGCACATGCCCCACTTAGGTGAATTCCTTCAGCTTCCAACAAACCTGGCTTCTCACTGGTAGACCCATAGTCGTACAAGTCCAGATCTTAAATACAGCTACACAGCCAACATTCACCTCCTCAGTACGATGCATGTTCTGTAGTTTCTGGAAAGATGGATTGTTCTGCTCTAAGAACTTACTACTTACCTAAACCACCTCTTAAGTGGTTCCAGTTTTCCCAGAGAAAAAATACTGATGCAAAGTAGAAATGATGATGCAAATTATTATGCTGTTTGATTCAGTATAAAATACAGTCTGAGCACTGTTACTGTTGTGTCAGGGAGCAGAGGCAGGGACTGTGCTGGGCATGTGAGCTAATGACAGGATAAGAGTATACTGCACCTACATCAACTGGCTGTTGTGCTCTGGGATATGTATGCACTTTCTGCTTTTTAACCAATGCTCAAACTGAGGGATGGGTTTAGGAAGATTTTTCTAAGAGGTCATACTTAAAGTTTTGGAGATTTTAAAACAGATTACCAGAATCCATGTCTATTCTGAAATGTTTCATATGCTGTCTTCCTTGTGCATAAATGTGCTTGTACAGTTGATACTGGTTTAATTCCAACATTTAACCTATTGTGTCAGTGAATTTTATGCCTATTTCAACTAAATGTAAAGATTTTTTTCCAAATTGCTTATTTCACTTTCTGCATGGAAAATTACTTCTCTAGAGAACTGGTTTGACTGTAGTTCTGGTTTTGGGTCTTAGCTTTTTCTTGTGATATGCACAGATGTCAGAATTTAGGTTGTCTAGGCGTTGGCAGTGGAAATGAAGCTGGCTGCCTATGCTGTTTCACATCTCTTTCCTGAATAGTCTGTTTCAGTTTGTTAGCCTCCTGGTGGAAATGATGTTGAAAGAATTCTCATGTTGAGGAAGGGACTCATAAAATAATCTGTCCTTAACAATACAGTTGTCAACTCCCAAACTCTCTGGAGTGTGGTATAAATAGTTTTATTTTAATAAAGTCTTGAGAAGCAAAAATGCAAGTAATTACCCTTTCCCCAGTGAAACCATATTGACCGATCCTTATAATTGCAGGAGAAAAGGCTCTGGGGAATTTTCCTTGAACTCAGATTCTCTAACCACGGGAAAACTAAGTACATGTCACTTTCATATAATCAGAAAAATCCTACTGGGGCACAAAAAAGAAGTGGGCAGAATACTGAAGAGATGGTCAGGAGCAGGACGATCCATTTGCTGTAAAGTTCTACTTGAAGATTCTAAAATTTAAAAAAACATCCTTTCCTGTACTTGTACAAACTCTAATAATGGATCAGATATACTTAGAGGATTCTATTATTATATAATGTAACAAAATTAAAGAGAAGCAGTTTCATAGTTTTTGGAAATAATTTAATTGCAGGGATTCTTTATCATTCTGTCACAAAGGCTTTCTATGGTACTGATTGATTCATATTGGACAGGACTTCAGCATTAAAATGGTTACATGTGAAATAAACGCATCTTGGAAAGTAATAAATATATCTCAGGACATACTATGACAAGCGTATCAGTAGATTATGTAAATAATTTGTCTCAGACATAATTCAGGACATGGATCCACAACCTTTTAAAGTCCATTAAGTTCCATATGAAATAATGAAATGAAACGAATGAAATAATTTTGCCTTTGTCCTACTTTTCTTGCACCGATATAACAGGAAAGAAAAAGATACAGAAGTCTTGTCCTACTTTGCCTGGTTTGCTTCATTAGTTAGTGAGTTTCATTCTAAAACTCAAGTTTTGGGCAAAACAGAAAAATATGATCTCTTGGAGGAAGAGTCATAAAGATTTTCTTCCTGCTTTTCTTCCAGAAATTTCTAATGAGTGCAAGTTGATCATTGAGAGACAGATAACTTCTTGGATTTGTACTGGTTTTCTCTCCTGCAGAAATGGATTGTCCCTCACTGAGACATAGTCATAGGCTAAGCTGTACTCATTGATGTGTGTTAGGATGTCACCAGGAGGGAAATTATAATATTTAAAATTTTAATATGACACATATATGTATAAAATTTTGCCATTGCTTTCATTTAGTTTCCAGCTGTATTTCAGATTTGCACAAAGATGTGTAGTACAATACATGAACAGGTAAACTTTACCTGTTTCTGCCAGCCAGTCATTGAATCTCCCTGAAGCAGATGAAGAATAAAATTTACCTGAGTCTCAAACCATTGCTGGTAGCAGCATAGGCACTTGAAGTTCCAGTTGGGAGTTTGTAAAATTTCTTCTGTGAGAGAAATCATACCAGAAATATTTTAAGAAGCTTATTTTGACTAGATAGGATGATAAAAAAAAACCAAAAACCCCAACCCAAGCACCCAATCAAGGCTACCAGCAAACACTATATAATGCTTGGAAAAATAGATTTGTACCTAAAAATAGCTAGAAAATGATTATGTAATCGATTATCTCCATGAATAGTGAATCTATGTTTTATGTGTATTGTAAAATATATTGTTGTATTATAGTACACTGTTTTGGCCTACTTCATTTGGTGTTTTCCCTAGTGAGTTGCACTTAACTTTGTAGTTACAGGTAAGTGTGATGAGATTTCTGTTTAATTGGCTGTTTTCTGCTTTTTTAAGGGAGACCTCAGCAGGTGAAACATTCCTCTGCTTTATTATTCTGACAGATTTTAGATTTATTTATCATGTGTACTTGCTGCCAAAGTCTTAAGCACTACTGAAAATGGGATGAACTAAAAATAGAGCTATCAGCAGTTCTTTGAATTATGACTAGGTTACTAGAAGGAATTTATAAAAACTTTTTCTGAGCTTTTAGTTCAAAACCCTCTAGAAGAGAACTCTGTAAAATAGGGAGGCAAATTCATTCTAATAAACAAGCTGTTTCTCATTTAATCTTCTCTGAAGTGTATATATTGAAACCAAAGAAAGAAACTATGAATTGAACAGTTATATAGAGGATAAATGTGTATGCAGGAAAATAAGATGGCAGCTCAGCTGAGATGGCCCTAGAGTGAAGTATTGGTGTCTCTTCATGCCAATGACATGAATTATATTAGTTGTTTTGCCCTTTGTTTGAGATTTCTTTCCTGAACAATTCTCACAACTTATAAAAATGTATTAAGATGTATTTCATTATGTTCCAGTGGAAAAATCTATTTTACCCTTGGTAAGTGGAGGCTAATGCTGTCAAATCTCATGCTGGAAAAATGAGTTCAGGCATTGTGCAGCAATTGACAATCCAGTTAATTCATTAGTTCTCTAGTTGAAGTTTTCAGCCTCTGACAGCAGTGATTTTGTTAAGGACTCACATAAGGATCTTTAACATATCTCACAAGAGCAGCTCTCTCCCTTGTGAAGGGCCCTGCTCACTGTTCAATGTTCCATTGCCACACTTACATGAAAAAGCAAATCGACCATCTTCTTGTAACCAGATATTCAGTGCTTGATATTTTGTCTGATTTTCAGTGAGTAGGAATTGGGAGTATGGTGAAATTACATTTGGTAAATATTTATAGTGATTTCAGGAAACTATAGTAACACTGCATCTCATTTATTACATATAACATGTTGTGCTGGATAAAAGGAAGAAAGACTTCATGGCATATTTGCCTCCAGGTCTGGTAGGCTTCGGTATTTATGTTTAACCTGTTACCTAAAGAGTTGAAAGAATTTTCATTTATCCTACTTTGTGCTAGTGGCATGGTGCTTTAAAAGAAGAGATTGGTATTTTGTCCAACAAATCTATAGGAATTCTTTGTTACTCTGAGCTCCCTCACAGGGACCTGCTGTATCCTCAGGAGGTCATATAAGTTCTGGGAAAATGTCACTGTATGTGGTCTCTACCTTTCTCTCACCTTTGTTTCTTGTTCTAAGTTCTGGAATGCTCCACTTTCTCTGTCAAGTAGTTAAAATATTTTTTAAGAAATTAGGATAGAAGACTTCTGGGAAAGTAACTAATAATTTTCAATAACCACTTTTTTCCTAATGAATGTTGCATAGCTGCTTGAAACCTGTGTACTTTCTAGGGTTTGAAAGAACTAAACTAGCAACACCCTGTATGAATTTTTGGAGAATTTAAAGTGCTTTCAGTGTGTATAATATGGCACAGAGTCTAAGAGAATATCCTTTCTTCTTAGTAGATGACAACTAGAGGTTAGTCCAGGTTCTAGTGATTCTAGTACATTGAACAGAAAATATTTCACTTACGTAACATTCAGAGCAGTGGTAAATATAAATCAGAATACAGTAATTTCACGATTATAAGCCGCACCTTTTTCATTGAAGAATCCAGCCTACCCCAGTAGTGCAGCTTATATTCAGGTGCAACTTATCTATGGACAAATCCCAGTGAAATGCCAACCTGGAAGTGAGAGCCTGCTGGGGAGGGTGCCTGGGGCTGCCTTTAAAGGCTTTGCTGGTCTATGAAAACTGTTTGCAAATTGAGCACCTGACACCAAACCCAGCTGGCAGTGATTCTGTTACTAATTTGTTACTTTGTTACACATGGATCCTCGCTTAAAAAAAAAAAAAGAAAGAAAGAAAAGTGCGGCTTATATTCAGGTGTGACTTATATATGGACAAATCCCGTGGTCTTCCTGGCTGCCGGGAGGTGCAGCTTATAATCAGGTGCGGCTTATAATTGTGAAATTACTGAATGTTTAGAAATCTGGTTTTCAGTTTTTTCAAACAAGTGTATATTGTTGCTGTAAATCATAGCCAGGGTTGTGGAACCATTCTCATTTCTGTTGGTCTGTTTCCTTCCTTGGCAAAACCAAAAGCATTATTATTGAGTGCTAAACCTGCAGTTAGAGACTGAAGCTCTCATAATGCAGCTTGACATCAGACACTGCCTCAGAGGACCAGTGTACAAGTGCAACATTTGAGTACCCTTGTTCTCCCAGCTGTTTATGACTGAAGGAAATTATCACTCTATGAGAAGAAACTCAAATTAGAGTCACTGTTTAGTTTGGCCACTTGTATGCAATATTATGGTTGGGTTGCAGACCAGGAGGAGCTACTTGACTATCTGATTTGCCATGTTAATAGCCAACTGCTTTGAGCTCAAATCTTATGCTTGGCTAAGGGAGATGTGCTTCATATTATTAGATGAGAGCACTCTCATGAGATGGCAAATTCACCAGATGGTCAGTATTTTGCTTCAATAGTTGGTCAATTCAAGAATTTTAGAATGCCATTTGGTTTGGGTATTGTTTTTCATGGTAGATGTATGATGCCCAGTCTAATTTTGGAATTTTTTGAGCCATCTTGTGTAGAGTGCAAGATTTGTAGCTGAAGTCTGAGGAAATTAACATTATGACATCCTGACAGATCAGAGTTAAGGTTGCACAGAGGACTTTTACCTGGGTATTTTTCCTTTATACTATTTCTTCACAAATGCTTTCAATTACCAGCAAAAAAAAGAGATATATTATGCATGCTTGCATGTTTCCTTGTTGCAGGGAATAACATGCATATTCTACATCTGGCAGTTTTAAAATAAACAATAAGACCATTCCTATTCTGATGTGACAAAGGACCTCATTAATTTTTAGCAGGTAACATTTGTTTTGTGCATGTGTACATTATTAACTCCTTTCACATTGCTTTTTGGAGTAATTGCAGTTGATCACCTCCAATTGTCAGCTGAACAGCAGAAGGCCATTTGTTGGCAGCAGTTGTGTCTTTAGGGCAAAACATTTAAAGAATTAAAAAAAAATTCTGGCAGCTGACAGTACTACGCCATATCTAGATAAATAAATCATATAGCTCCATCAATCTGCTGAAGGCCTCTATAGATAACCAACAGATTCAGGCTGTCATAGTAAAAAGATTGCAAAGCTCAATATTTCAATGATACTAAGATAAATAAAACCTATAAACCAGCAGTGTAATCTCAAGAGTTCCTTGGAAGGGAAGCTGAAAATTATCCAGTCTGGTATTTAGGAGTCATGCACACAATAGCCTGTCTTACTTAGCAAGATAACATTTTAAATAAAATTTCTTTGTATCTTTAACAGTACTTAGATTTTTATTTTCTTGTAGAATCTTTTAAATGAGTACTACAATTTTGTTGTATAACATTTTTGTTGTATAACGGTATCTTCTCATTGAGCTCCTGTCATCACATCTCAATAGCAATATTGCTGTTATCTCTCTTACCAATACAAGTTGCTTGCTGTAGTCAAGGAATTCACTTCATTTGTGATTTAGATGTTGTACCATTTACTGATTGAGTAAATCATCTGTGGAGGGAACTTGAAACTTCTAATTCATAAGTATATCAAAGTTCTTTTCATAATAATTTGGGGGAGGTCTCATTAAAGTGCAAAATACTTCTTTTCTTTCCTTCATCACATCAGCACTTTGAAACAAAGCAAATCTTGTGTTTAAAACTGCAGTACTGGGTTGTGCTTTTTTTCTTTTTTTTCCAAACATGGTCGTTGCCCTGGCCTTCAGAAATCATCACTTTGTTTGTGAATAGTCAAACAGATCCCGCATCTATTCCTATTACCCATCTGCCTTTTGTCCTTCTTGAGATCATCAAGTATGATTTTTGCACTGAGAGGAGCAAGATTGCTTCCTTTCCAAATGCTGTGCTATGCTAATCCAGAGAGAGGGGACAAGAGAGACAAGAGGTGCCGTGATGCATCTTTTGCAAATGCTTAAGGAGGAACTTTCCAGGTTGATGCAGCTGGGAGTGAGTTTGCCATGTATATGTAGGATGACTTGAAGTCTGGTTATTTGTAACCTTTCTGTACATGTGAATATTTGTTGCTTGGAAGCTACCTTTTTCAATTAAGTAGAGGTAAGAATCCAGTCACTAGATTTAAAAAGCAACCAGGAATTCTCTCACCCAGATCTCCACTCACAGTACTCAAAGGTGCTTTCTTTGTGCTTTTTATTTTACTATTCAATTGCATGTTCCTGATTTTGGCTGTACTGCCATCTGTCATATTTATGAGAATATGAAGGCTTGAGGTGGCCTGCCATCATGGATTTTGTGAGTGATATTCAGATGTTACTCAAAAAGAACTTGTCTTGTTCTCCAGAGCCTCTCTAAGTAAAAAGTAGTAATCTATTTAGTTGTGAGAGAGTGTTCAAAAATCTGAGTATAACTGAAATACTGCTCCATCTGAGCTTTCAGATAATATTTTAGTAGTAGTGGGACTAGAATGGGCCCATTTATTTTACTAAGTGCCAAGTCCACTGCTGGAGTTCTGCTGTTTGTGGTACCAGCCTAGTAGATAACACTAACTCCAGTGAGGAGAAGTTGAGATAAAGTTGAGGTATCAGAAATGAAGCACTGATCTTGAAATGTATAGAAGGTTGCTATGTTAAAGACACTTTAAAAATCATTTTATGAGGCTTTTGTTTTCTCCCCCCAAGAAGATCAGAAGGATTAACTTTGAGAAACTTGGCAGTCGTATTTGTGTGCAACAGTAAGCAGCTGCCATCATACGGCATTTGTACACAGTAATTGTCTTTCTCTCGCTGATATGGATCCTGTTAAGTGATGAATAATTTTAAATTGAACCTGACATTTTTAAAATAACTGAATTATAATTTGTATCAGCAACGGTTCTACACATGACTATTAAAGTACTGTCAGCTGTTTTATAAAATCAACAGCCTCCTATTAACAGGACAAAGTTCCAAGTACAATAATAGCTACCTTGAGCAAATTTTATTTAGAAAGAACTAAATTAGATATTGAGGCCTCCCAGCATGCGTTAAGGGGGTGACTGAAGTTATTTCTGTACATTTTAAGTTCTCCTTTGCCTGCATGTTTTGCTGAATTAAGCAGAGTAACTGCCCGATGGTAGGGAAGTAGGGAAGATGGATAGGTCTGAGCTGCATAATGTACTCTTGAGTGACAGTGGGACTGGATTTATTCTGATGTCATAGATAGAGGTCAGTATGAATGTATGTTTGAAATCCTCAACGCACTTCCCAACATTTGCTTTATTCTGTTCCGCTTTTTAAAAATGGTAATGTTTACTGTCTGGTAAGTTATTCACCTAAAATGCAAGAGGTACATGTGACTCTCCAGCAGGAGACTGATCAACAAGCTTAGGGAAATAGTGGTGCTACTTTTCTTTTTAAGAGATGACTTAAAGTCTAGATATCCTGCAGTTGAGCCAGAAACCTAGAGTGCTTCCTTGGCAGTGCACCATGAGTCAGGTACTATAGCTTTTTTCTATCTTCTGATGCCTTTTATTTTTTTATATGCTTTGAAATCCTCTGTCCACTATAACAAAAAGCCAGCCAGCTACCCTCCAGGTGTCTTCCTGTTGTAAACAGACATGTTTTAAAACATTTGCATAGATGGGATATGTTTTACTGAAACATATGGAACGAGAATTATAAGGACAGTCTAGTAGTGAGTAAAGATGAACACTTAGTAGCAATGGTCCCTCTTCCCCACGTTTAATTGCCATGGTACTTGTCACAGTGTGCTGTTGTGTAATCTGTATATCCCTTCATTGCTGTTTTTGTCACTTTCTTACTCCCCTTGCTACAGTAATTCTCACTTCCTATATTGTCAGAGTTGTCATCAGATCCTGTAAATTTAAAATTGGATAAAAGTAACTTCAATCAACAGCTATTCCTGTAATCCTTGGTACAGTGCAGTTTAATCTGTGCATATTATAGATTAATGTCATTTATTCCTTCAGAGCTCATTTTGTATGTGGAGAGGAGAAGCAGGCTAGACTTATATAAATTTCTTAATTGAGAAAACTCACTGAAAAAAGGGTTGAAGGATTTTTCTCTATTTCAGTAGGAGCAGCCTGGAAGAGGTGGAATTATACCTTGGATTCATAGAATAGCTGCATTTCTGCCGCATGTATGGCAGGAGGAAGAGCACAGAGCAGGTTGCAGAGATAGCAGTTAACTCCTGGTGTGTTGCATTTTCTCTTTCCCAAGAGTGGAAAGAGCTTCTGTATTCTGAGAAGTGGGAGGGAGCTGTGTGGTACAAACCTGTTGCTCATCTGAAGGTATAATGTTTAAAAAGTGCGGGGTAGATGTGAACTTGTCAGAGGTCAGGCAGTGTCATTCTTAGGTACTGAATTCTTACTGTGAAATTAATAAATAGTGAAAAAAATATTAATGTGTTACAGTGCTTATTTGTAATTTCACTGGGTTAAATAGATGCAGCACAAAACTTGCTGGCACTAGGCCAAACTAAATTTGGCTGCATTACTGTACTTGTATATTGTCTGAAATAAAATTCTTGTACAGCTGGTGAGCATGTTGGGTTATAACTATATTTAAAATAATATCTGTGGGGAAAGCAACGCCTTTTGAAAACTCTATCTTGCAGTTTAAAAAAAACCAGCTGAACAAAAATTTCCACTAAACTGAAATTGCACATGATGTTAATTGAAAATCAATGAGAATTTTGACCTTCCTCTTTCTCCAAAACCAAGAGGAAGAGAACCAAATTTTGCATTTGATAAATTATTTTGTCGTGATTATGTTTTTGTTTTGGTTTACAGATCAGCCGTGGATTTGGAATATTCCTTACACTGATGCCCCTGATACACATGGAAATATGTGGGTTCCCTCATAAATGTTTGCAGTACTCTGATATTCCACCTGCTGCCACTGAGCCTGCCATGCTACTTGCAAAAAATGCTTTCTATTCTGTAAGCTGTAAGTCTGCTACGATGGCTAATTTGTAGTTGAAACATTAAAATGTTAAAAAGGGAGAGATTCTTGGAGAATCTATAACCATATTATTACAAGGCAATCTGCTTTTTTTGGATACCTTTTTATATGCTTTTTCTTACTGTGGTTCATAATATGGTTTTCAGGATGAGAACTTTTCTCCAAGAGTCTCTCTGAATTTATAGCTGCAATTAATTTAAAAATTACTGTTCTGTGAGACTGTCAGTTGACTCCAGTACTGGAAAAAGTGATATGTAAAATTCAAATAAAAATAAAAGCAATCTTGTTAATATATCCTTTGTTCTGTTTTCTAAATGTGTACATTTCAGATTGGGTTGGAATTTGTGTCTTGCAAGTGTACTACCAAAAGGAGTCTCAGTGGAGATCTTTCTGCAAGGAGACTGTAGCCAGGATGAGAATCATTATGTTCTCCCATGTAACAAGCAAGGGGATAAGATAAGCCTTCAGTTTCACCAGGGAAGGTTTGGATTGGATGTTAGGGAAAAATTCTTCACTGAGGGTTGTCAGGCATTGGAGCAGACTGCCAGGGGAAGTGGTGCAGTCACCATCCCTGGAGATGTTAAAAGATGTGTGGATATAATACTTAGTGATATGGGTTAGTGGTAGACTTGGTAGTATTTTGTTAATGTTTTTACTAAATAGAATTGGTAAATATATTGATTTCTTTCCTATTATTATTTTATAGTTGTGCTAAGCCTCACCATAACCAATCTGTTGGCACTAAATGGCTGCACACACAGACACTAGGGAGCTGTGTGCTCGTGGTGCTGAGCATGTTTCCTGACAGAGACGCACAAATGACTGTACTGAGGGTAATGGCATTGCACTCAGGGCTCAAGCTCACATGTTCACTTTAATTTGGAGTTATTTTAAATGTCAGCAACACGTTTAATCACTTTTTTTTAACCTGAAACCAAAAGTTGGTTTTTTTCATGTGAGCATTGCATTTCTTTATTCCACCATGCTTAAATCTTATGGATGGCTGACTGATTACACTGTTTGTACTCTCCACACACTCCAGTTTTTCCAGCTATTTACCCAAGAGCAGTTGTGATGGTGACCTATTGTGCAAGAAAGTATTCTTTAGAATAAGCCATATTCTTATTTTCTTTTTCAAGATTCCTGTCACTATCAACTTGCTGCTGTTCTGTCCTTGAACAGAAAGCACTTCCTTTAAAAGCCACCTTCTCAAGAGATGATTAAGTCGCCACCAAGATCAAAGTTGACTAATGAAGGGAAACTGCAATTTTTGATGATCAATGACAGTACATGTCTTTCAAAACTGTGCCAGGTGATCTTACCTGCATTCGTGCAGTAACTATTTCTGTGCCCAAAACAAACACAAAAATGACTATTCCACACTACAAAATAAGGAGGAACTCAGTTACCATGAATAGTTTGCCTTGGATATTCCTTTGAATAGTGTTATTGTTATTCATATTCCTTTGGGCAATCACATTGATATCATGACTGCAAGCAGCTGAAGGGTTTTTTTCCCACTTTATTAATCCAAGCTACCCGTGAGCAGGTTTGATGGATGGAGCCATCAGTGTGGACAGAAGGTGCTCACTCAGTTCTGCTGCTGTTGCTGGCTGAGAGTGCACTGATTGAGTTCTGTCTTCCTTCTGACTGTCAAAGCAGGAAAGTATAGGTTGGGCTTCATTGGGTTTTTTTTTCCTCTAATAGGAACTGCCAATAGTTTCAAAGATACACCATTTTTTTTTTATGGAAGCATGTGGGTTACCTTTAGCACTTGGCACAGTCTGGTTAGTTTGGCTGGTATCTCATCTTCCTATTTTTGGCTATTTAATATCTTCCAGTATTGCTGCTAATTTTAATTTCCACACTAAAGTCTATGCTAAAGACTAATTAAGAGGGAAGAAAAACCTGCAGCATGATGTATCACCTATGAATAACAACAACTGGGAAAAAATTAAACATGACTCCCATTCATCCCTGCTGGTGTACTGTGCAACATAAGGACTTAAATTTTCCCTGTGCCTACTGCTCTAGCAGTTGTTGCCACACAGGTGGTGATCCTCTCAAACACTGGCATTGGAACTGCCCACAGTGCACCCAGGCCAATACTCAAATATACCTCAGGCTGTGAGACAATCAATGGTTCTTACAGGAGTGTACAATTTTCTGCAATTAAGGGAGATTTGTAAGATCTTAGTATTTATTCCCATTGCATTTTGACTGCAACACGCTTATTAGAAAATTGGGGGGGGGGAGGAAGGGAAATGGATGTTATAGTTCATTAACCTGCTTTCTAAAAAAATACATGTAGGTTGTCCTTCCCTGGAAAGAATGTGCTTGTACACTATTATGTTTAGCAGAGCTGAATTCCCGTGCCCAATTATTTAAAAGTAGAATTCAGCATTGTAGCAACTACCAGATATTGCCGAGTTTGGCTTTTTCTTCTTACAGTGAGAATGGTATTTCCAGAGGATTTTGATCCAGAGCTCTGTTCTTTGAACCTGCAAATAACGCATTTAAAACCACATTGCAGCAGGAGAGGCTGCTTCGGTCTTCCCTAAGCAATTTCCCTTCGACTAGCATGCGCTGGAGGACAGAGGTAACACCTTGTAGGGAAGGCAGTGGCTTACCAGACCTGTGGAGAAGGAGGTGCCCTCTTTCGGCAAATGCGCTCATTTTTATGGCTTTGATGGGCTAGGGTGTATTATTGACTGACGGGTTTCATGGCCAGTCTGTCTAAGAGGCCCCACAGTCCGGGGCCGGGTACCTGAGGGCGGGGAAGGGCACAGCCCCCCGCCCCTCTGAGGGCTGGAGGCCGCGGGGCAGCCGCCCTGCCCGCAGCCGGCCCCGGCCTGGCGGCCGCGCCTTTGTCGGGGGGAGCCGCCCCGGGAGCCC
>VRYO01001269.1:1790636-1801870 GCA_009812075.1 Sialia sialis | reverse complement strand
CCCCGGGCGAAGGTGCCGGCCGGCTCCCGGGAGCGCCGCTCGCCGCCGCCGGGCTCCGCGGCGCCCTGAGCCCCGCGGCCCCGCGTTCGGCTGGCGGGCGGCGCCGTGATGCCCGGCGGCGGCGGCGGCGGCGGCAGGGCCCCGACGTAGCGTGGCGGCGCGGCACGGTCCCGCGGGCGGAGGATGGCGTGTCGCGGCGCCTGCTGCTGCTCCAGCGCGGGTCGCCTCAACGCGGACAACGCGCGGTTCCTCCTGCTGGCGGTGCTGATCGTGCTCTACATGCTGTGCGGCGCCGCCGTCTTCTCGGCCATCGAGCTGCCCACGGAGCGGGAGGCTAAGGAGCGCTGGGAGGAACGCCTGGAGAACTTCACCCGGCGCCACAACCTCAGCCGTGCCGAGCTCCGGCTCTTCCTCCGGGAATACGAGGAGGCGAGCGTGGCCGGCATCCGCGTCGATGACATCCGGCCCCGATGGGATTTCACCGGCGCTTTCTACTTCGTGGGCACCGTCGTTTCTACTATCGGTGAGCGGCGGGACGGGAGGGCACCGGGGCGGCGGCGGCGGGGCCAGGGCTGGCTGCCCAGGGATGCGCTGTTCCTCTGCTCCTCACAACTCACAGCGGGCTCCTATCGCTGCCCGGGCATGGTGCCGTCTCTTGGCCGCTCCTTTTTTTGCCTTCTGCCTTTGAAAGAGCCGCTGCGGCGGGCGCGCCTCGGCGGGAGGCGCTGGGCGCAGGGAGCGCCCCAGGAGCAGCGGGCAGCCCGGCCGGCGCTGGAGCCGAGCCCGGGCTGGCCGGGCAGCCACACGAGGATGCTCCTCGCAGGTGCCATTTGCTTGCGTGGGTCAGCTTGTCCTCGGGATACGGTGGTAGACTTTGCGAGAGACCACTCGCATCCAAAGCCAAAAGCTGTATGTCTTTAAATCCTGGGAAGTGTTATAGAAAATCTTAGATCTGGCGGTTTTGAAGGCTGTACGCTCAGAAGGGCTCTTTCTGAGGGTCGCCTAGTCTTAACAAGAACCATTAAATAGATTTTGTGGTGTCCAGCTGCAAAGTGTATAATTTGAAAGACTGGGTTTCAGACCACTCGGCTTTTTTGCTCCTTCAGGCTTTTCAAGGCAGAACGCTCAAGTTGGTGGGCACAGCTTATTTCACTTGTGAATAAATCCAAGTTTATTCAGGCTGAAGGAGCCTCCAGGGGGAGGTGATACTGAATAGAAATTCCGAGCAGTCTGACAGGTGTACATTAAGATGAAAAGGGATAGCACCAGAAACTGACATAACACCCCAGGGAGCCCATGGGTGTCAACAGAAAGGCTTCATTTATGCATCTGCAGACGGCTAAAAGCCTTGGAGGAAAGGAGCTTTCTTTAGTTAAAGACAGGCAATCTGTATGCAGTTATCACTGTGACAAATGAGGTCACTAAATCTTATTAATGGTACAGCCAATTCACATCAGTCTCTCTCCACGAATGAAATGTGCATTGAGGTATGGTTGTTTAATTCTTCAGGAAATCTCCATTAACAGGTTTTGGGTTTTTCTTTTTTCTGGAAAGGAGTGGGCTCCTCCAAAAGCTCACTTTGCTTTCAATCAACCCTCTGTCACACAATGTAGTGTCCCTTTTGCCTAGAAATCAAGTGGTAGTAGTAATAACTCAGGATGTGAGAGATCAAAACAACTTCTTTCTCTGTCAGGACTTGAAGCAATTCCTGTGTCTAATCCCAGTGCCCTGCCCACTAGGGAATTTTAAGGTGGGACTCTCAGTGTTTTCTGTTGAAACTATTCCACTTTGCATTGCCTCAGAAAATATCTGCAGACCAGAAAATAAAGTCTGAGTCCCAATAGGCACTTCAGCGAATGTTTGTGTGTTTTATACAGGGACATACAGCATTAGGAAGGCTCTGGGTGCTCAGCAGCATTAGACTGTAGGGTCACAGTCATTATCAGGTGCTCTGAAGTGAAGTCCAAAGACTTCTGTGGTACCGTGGCACAGTAGTGCTTCCAGGAAGTAGGGAGATGGGATAACATGTATCTTGTTAAAAAACACATAATATGAAGCAACTTCTCAAACTGACCTATGATATTCCTGCCCTTTTCACAGGCCACTGGAAGTTGGAGGGGATCTCTGGAGATTGTCTGGTCCAACCCCCACACTCCAAGCAGGGTCAGTGACAGCCAGCTGCTCAGGGCTGCATCCTGTTGGAGTTTGGGTATCTCTCTTGGTGGAGACTCCACAATCTCTCAGGACCATTTGTGCCAGTGTTTGACCAACCTCACATTAAAAGAGGGTCTTTTTCTGCTATTCAAATGGAATTTTCTGTATTTCAATTTGCACATGTTGCTTCTTGTCATCTCGGTGTGAGCTGTGTGAACAGTGAGCCAAAGGAGGAAATTATATCATCTTCACAAAACGAGATGCATTTTCTGGAGAAATTGTCAAAATTTGCATCCTTCCTCTCTGCAAAAAGTCACAGCAAATTGGGCTGGAGGTGTAAAGTCTTGGTAGAAGGTGAGAAAAGAAATTTATCAACTGATACATTACCTGAGGCCCAAAAGGTAAAATTGTCTGGAGTGAAGGCTGGGATTTTTACCAGAGACAGTAATGAGCAATCACATGGTGTATTGTACAGAAGGGATAGAAGGAGTCATAGGATCTTCTTTTAGCAGCCTTTTAGGAAGGCTTGCTCACGGAAGTGTTTGCTGATGGGAAAGTCTGTATGGAGTGAAACAATCCCAGTGTCCATGTTACAGCCATGTCATGGAGTGAAGGAAGGAGTTCTGAAAAGTGTCAGAAAGTGCCTGTTTCCTCATTTTCACCTGTCAGTGCAGTCCTGCTGAGTGGAGTTACAGCTGTGCAAAAGAGAAGTGTGTGGGATAATGCCCAGCAAAGCACCCAGGTCATTAAACCCAGAGGGCTGGGCTACTGCTTGTAAGCAATATCTAAAAAAGGTACACGTGTGATGGCCTGGCATGTTCTCTCTTGGGCACTAGTTAAAATAAAAGTTAAGCCATATGGTTGTAATCCACAAGGTTAAAGGAAAGGCCAGGTCTGGTCTCACATGTAAATTTTCTTACTTGTGTTAGTGCCAGTTGTCCAGTTTTGCAGAAAATATCTAAAATAAATCACATTAATTTATATGTCCTAATGTGCCTGTTCCCTAACTAGAATAAAGTAACTGATGGTTCATACTTCTACTGTGAGTGTTGAAATTTTGGTGAAATAAATCCCACTCTGTCAATCTACAGATGGACGCTCAGGCAGCAGCAGAACCAGATGTTGGCACTGCCACAGGTTCTCTCTCTCTCTCGTTTAAATCAAACCAGTAAGTAGTTAAAAGCACTCAAACTCTGTAAAGGAAATCTTGTTATCACTTACACTCTCTTAAGAAGATCAAGCTTAGGTTTTTTTGTGAAGAGTTGGCATTTTCCAGGGCATGACTTTATAATAATATGGGGATTTCTCTGTTTCCAGGTGAATATGCTGGGAGCTGAGCACAAATTTCCTAGTTAAGTTTTGAAACATATAAACAACTTAAGAAAAAAACTTCCTGGATTTGACTTTTACCTAGTTAGTGTAGAAGGCAACTTCTATGACCATGGAGTGGCAGAGTGCATTATTCTTTAGAGGAAAAGGAAGAGGTACAGAAAACCAGTGGATTTTGAGAGCAAAACTTTAAATACAGATCTTCAGTTTGGAATCTCAGAGGAACAAAAACTAAAGAAAAATTATTTAAGGGGGGAATATTAGAGTCCTGGACAAAAGGTATGAATGATGCTGGCACAGGGGATCCAAATGTGAAATACAGAAGGAGGACAGGAACTACAGTAAAAGGGAAATGTATAAATTTTAAGTTAATTTCTGTCACAAGAGGGAAGCATACAGAAAATGGACAGAAAATTAGATCAATGAAGAAAAATAGAATAAAATGGAAATACAGGAACACATACAAGATGATGCTGTTAGCAAGGGGTGTCGTGGGTGATGTGAACTGGTTCATCAGCACAATAGTGATGAGAAAGACTGAGAAAAACATTGGTCTGCTGTATAAAAAAGAGGAAGAGCTCTCAACAAATGATTCCAAGAAGGCGAAAATGTGTAATGGCTTTTTCTGTATCAGTCTTCTGAAAAGGTCAACTCTGAACTGTTGTGTGGTACAATTAACACTTGTAAGAAAGGGGAAAGTAAAAGAACAGGTTGGAATCCCTAAATCTGTCAGGTCCTTTTAAATCATTTAAGCTAACTCAGCTGCATTCTAGAATATTCAAAGAAATTACTAAAGCAATAAGGAGCACTTTGGCAACTCATAGAAGGGTTTGAAATTCCAGGCAAGTTAAAATGACAAATATTTTGCCAATCTTTAAAAAAGGAATGATGACAGGAAGAAAAGAAATAAAATAAATGGGCTTAAATTGCAAAAAAAAGATTCAGATTGTATATGAAAAAAAGTTTTCTAAATGAAGTGAAGCAAGTGTGCAGTCGCCTAGGAATGACATAGAGATTTCGTCACCAGAGTCCTTTACACTCAGATTAACCAGACACTCCACAAGAATTATGCAGAATTCTTAATTCCCTCATTGTGCAGTGAATGGATAAGATGAACCTTTTCTGCCTCTGCCAGGGCTTTTCCCCCCAGGTTCTGTGGCAGTATGTGTTCATTATTCTTGTTATTCTTAAAAAAACCAACCAAAAAACCAAGATGTTAATCACGCTGCATATAGAGTCTTGTTCTTTGGCTGTTTTTTACCTGTATTTTTAGAGTGCAAAAAGAATTTTTGACAAATTTACACTGAACTTCTTATAAACCTTCAGGAAATAAAACAACATTTTAATATTAGGATTGAGCAGGCCTTGAGATATGCAATTATGCTACCCTGCTTGGTATATGCCTTAAATTAAATAAACTTTAAACCAGCCCAAAATAGAACTGATCATGGACTGAGAAGTACTTACTTAATTAAAGCAGTGAAATCAGGTATAACAGCATCTTTACTGCTGCTGGAATGAAAGAAAAAAAAGCCAAAAAAAATCAAACCATCCCTGGATGGAAAAATAGTCATCAAGAAAACCAGCTAAAACACCAGGCCAAGGAAAGCTCCAGAGGGGCCAACTGGAGAAAGCATCCACTCCCCAGCCAGGCCACTCTCCAGCCTAGTCACCTCATGAACTGCTATTATCCTACTCCTTCTGCCTAATACTGACTTCTGAGTATCTTTGCTTTTCCAAGCCTGAAGTTTCCTGGGGAGCCTGCTGCAGGTGGAGCTGAAGATCAGTTCTATGGACTGTAGCACTCAGCGCGTGAAGGTTTTCTGACTGGAGTGGTGACACAATTTTCCGATTTCCTGCTGGAAAACTTGCTTTTTTAATTGAAAGCAGAAGCCTAATCAGGGCTGAGAAGATTAGACATGCCATGTAGTGGGATAATTTGGATGGAGAAAAGAAAAACACTAATTTAACCAAATTACTTGCTGGTCATAGGAGCAGTCCTAATTTGTCCTGTCAATGAATTCTAGAAATAAAGAGGGTCTGAGTATGCTGAATAGCTGAATATTGAGGATGGTAAAAAAAAAAAAAAAAAAAAAAAGGGGAATATATTGACTTATTGACTTAAGTGATTATTAACTAGTCAGTTTAAATAATTATATATATTATAGTTACTAATATAAAATAATTATTTTAACTTGGATTAACCCACATATAGAAAGAGGGAGAAATTTGTTCTAAATTATATCATAAATGCTGGTGGAAGTTGTATTAGTTGTCTTTGACTGTCTTAACTGAGATTTAGAATAATTTGGTCGAGATATAAAATACTGACGATAAGGGCATTGTTACTATTTATGTTTCTCATGCATAGTACAGTAATTTCACGATTATAAGCCGCACCTGAATATAAGCCTCACCACTGGGGTAGGCTGGATTCTTCAATGAAAAAGGTGCGGCTTATATTTGTGAAATTACTAGTACTTTTGTCCAGTGAAATTCTTTCTGCTGTTAAAGGTTCAGGTCACTGATATACCAGCAGTTCATATATTAAAGCTTTTTCAGCACATCAGGAATGCTTAAAACCAGAACTGTTTCTATATTAAAAATGAAAGGAAAGAATTTATATAGCTAAATAGTGGAATATTATTCTGTAATTTAAATTGCAGGAAAAATATTTAGTATTGTAACATGGAGGTTTTTATAGCATTCATGAGACTTCATTGTTCCATTGATTTCACACTGCTATCCCTGAAGGCAGAATATGGATTGTGGAAGTGTTTCAGGCTTCTTGACAAGTGAAAATTCAATATATCAGTAGCTGCTGTTGATTGCAAATACAGCCCAGGCTTTTTTGCAACATCAAACCAACTTTGAGTTTTTGAGGTGGTTTTGTTCTCACAATGAGAATTTCAGTAAGAATTTCAATAAATGTGATTTTATTCACACAGAACTAATATGCCTATTTTTAGCGTGACTGCTTTTAATAGGAAGTAGTTCTGCTGAAAATCTGATAGTTATTAGAAAACCAAAGAAGTGGAAAGTATACATTTCTTAAGTGTAAAAATGTAAAGTTGTAAAAAACTCCAAACTGAGTAGCGAAACATTGAATTTAAAAGTACTAAAGGCAGGTGCAGACTTGAAAAACCCCGTTTCCTATTTTAAGCATGTATTTGCAATAATTTTGTACTTTTCCACAAGGTTCTTTGTGATAATTGGTCAGAACTTCACAGCAACAGCTGTCCAGCCTTCTTGCTAAAATAGACTGTTCCTCATGCACATCTGTGCTAGTGACTCTCCCATTCATACCTGCCTGTAGGGGCAGCTGAACCTTGTTGATTCTCTCTGGTAGAGGATAAAGCCTACCAAACAGGCACAATACTGAATTCCATATTCTTATGAATGCACATATAGTTATATAGTCAAGCTCAAAAATTTTGAGCAAAACCAGCATGTTCCATTAATGGCATGGAAAATAAAGGAATGCAGTCCAGTTAGAGGCAGAAATATTTTTCTTCTGAAGTTATTTCCATAAAGATATAAATAGGATAGTGCTGTTAGGGTAAAATCATCTCTATACATGTAAATTTTCTTTCATATTGCAAAACAATTCCTTTTTATAATGTATCTCCCTTTTTCCTACATCACATCTCTTTTCCATTCCCTGTATTCTATGCACTGGCACTGCTTTGTTCTTTGTTCTAAGAAAAGTCTTTTGTAATGGCCAGTTTCTCTGATTTTTCTAAGTAGGAGTTAATTTTGTTATACAGGCTGCTCCTCTTCCTTTCATTTTTCATGTGTAATGCTTTAAATAGGAATTCTCATCTGCTCAAGGAGCTCCAGTCTGCCTTGTCCCTCTCAGGCTGCAATATTCCTAGTTTATCAAGTCAGCCGGTCCAAGTTGGGATTGTGGCTTAATGAGAAGTTGCTTAAGACTGTCTGCGTGCTCCAGGGAGCAGTACTGGCCTTTCCTTCCTCAATGAAAAAGGTGCGGCTTATATTCGTGAAATTACTGTATTTACTCATGGGTGTCCTTAGTTACTCCTGAGGGCCTTTACTGACAGTTTCCTATATTTGTTCCTTCCAATTTCTTTGCCTGGCATCCAAAAGAGCATAACAATAGAAGGTAGCAGGTAATAGGCTTGTCATAACAAAATACTGAATATTTTGTAATTTATGCAGCTGAAGCTGCATTAAAAAAAGCTTTGCAAATTGTCCTTTTATAAGGAGAAAGGTTCCTATTAGAGATGTTTTTTTCTCTGTTGCTCCCCTAAAATGAGTTATCTCCTGCCTCAAGAGCTGATTCAGGAGAGTACTGGAAAAAGAAATTACCTGGATGAGGTTTTATTTTGAACCATTTTCCTGATGTGTTTAAAATTGAGCATGTAATAACAAAGTGGCTGAGTTTTCAATCACTTTAAAGGCCATCTATTGCACTGTACTTCTACACGGATCGTAAAGTGTTCCACTACTCAAATCAAGGACAAAATACTGAGTTTGGAAGTAAGTTTTTATTTAGCCTTTAAGTCTAGGTCTTATCTTGGAACATTGTTGCACTGAGGTTATTGCGTATAATTTTAAGATTTTTTTTTTTATCTTACCAGCATTCAAAGGGATAAATACTGTTTCATACAACATGTCTGCAGAGCCTTCTCACCCTGAAAAAAACATTGGTATGACTCAAAATACACACAGATCTGCTTTGTTTACTAGGTAATTTTGCAGTCATGCTTTATAATGAACTTGCACTTTTAACTTAGTTCCCATTAAATAAAATACACCCGATATCATCCATTAATACTAGTTCACGTATTTGCTGTTTCTAAAGTTCTTTCCCATTATCACTGGGGCTTATCAACCCAAATATCCCATCGTAAAAGAATTCGTAAATACTACTTTCAATCTTTCTGTCCACATTAAAAGCAGAGCTACAGTAATGTGAATATCATCACTCTTTTTAAGCAGATGCCTGGGCATCAAGCTGGCAGAAATTAGGAGGGAAGGAGCAGTAGAGGTGATCAAGGCAACTGAAGACAAAAAGGACCTTCTTGTAATGGGCCAGTAGGCAGGCAAGTGTTAAGGATGGACATCCCAGGCTTAGAGTCACCTGCTGAATTATGAATTACAGCAGCAGCACAGGTACTCACTATGCCTTGCTCAAACTGGAGCAGTCAGCTGTCTTTTAATGCCACTGAATATTATCCAAGTTAATGTCTGTCCCTCAGTCACAGGTGCTTCAGATATTTTGAAGACATAGGCATGGATAAAGAGCATGTTCAGTGTGGACACTTCGCTTTCAACAATGAAGCTATGCTCCAAAACCTTCTGCCTTGTGTATTCCTGGACTACCTGCTTTAATGCTTTAGTGGTGCCCTTGTAGCAGTGTCTGGTTCACAATGATCTTAAAGGTCCTTTCCAACCAAAATGATTCTGTGATTCTATAGTCATCCTAAGATCAATTTTGTCCCTTACGCATGACAATTGGGATGTTGCACAGGTGCTTGCTTCTACAACATTTAATTTCTTTATTAATGACCTTGAGCTTGAGGCTTTGTTGCTAACTTCCTGAAGAGGAAAAGGACTTTAACATAATGAATGGATCTATTCATTAATGATGTCTGTCCATTTATTTCACACAGGAAATGCCTGGTTTTCTTCTCACCATTTCAGTGGGAAGCGTTTTAACCCCATAGAGCATTTGCAGAAAGTATCATCACTTGGAGTAGGTGCAGTTCGTATTTTCTTTGACTGTGGCAAAGGCTTAAAATTGGCATAATCTCATTGTAAACAAGAGCTCAACCTAAAACTTCACGTATGGATAGGGGAGAGAACCATCCTATGGCCACTGTAAGAATTTCTTGAACAAGGAACTAATGTGATCCAAGAACATATATTTAGGATGAAAAGGATCTCTCTCTATATATCATTTCTCTCTTGTCTCAGCTTTAGCTTGGAATTCCTGCTTAGAACCTTCTCCTGTGCTGTCCCAAACATGCTGGGAACCTTCCTAAGGATGTAGAAAATGATGCAGATTTCTGCACAATGCTTGTTGCAGTGGTACAGCTCACATTGCTGCAGCTACACCGTGAGTGCAATTGGTGGGATCGATCTTGATGGCAGAAAATTCTCCTCCAGGCTAAGGAGTCACTTTACTCTGAGACAGCCAGATTGGTATTTAAGTAGTTACCAAAGATGATGAAGGAAGGGCACAAGTATGTTGACTATTGCTGATTCTGCATACTTTTGGGGCATCGTTTGTCATTCTCTTATGTAATCCTAGCTGGAATTCAGAATTGCTCTGATTCAGTTGGGTCCCTGGGCTGATCCTGCTGTCATTCACACACACCCACACCCCACTCAGCTGCTCAGGAGAAAATTCCTTTGCAGTAGAGCAATCTCTCTGACCGTCTGGGGTGTAACTGTCCCTACTAGGGTGAATCAAGTGCTGGTTAGAATAAATTACTTAAAGTAGTGTTTATTCATATTTTTTTTTTCTTTTCCTGGGCAATATCAGCAGCACTTTAATTGCAAACAGATAATTTTTTTCCATGACAGAACATGTTTCACAACAACAAAGTAATAGGGAGTAGTCCAAACCTAGCATCTCAAAAACATACAAAAGTACCAACTCATTTTTCTGTGTTTATTTGCTGCTGGAGCTGTGAGTTACAACAGTCTCATACCTAGAATTACCTCCCCAGCAGATTAAAACGGGAGCATTGGCAAGTGTTTGCAAGCCTGACAAAATCATGTCAACTCCTGACATAATGAGTAATTTGTTTAAAAAGTGTGAAAATACATTGAAGTATTAGTTTGAGATATTTTTGAGTTGACAGATAACTAGCACCTTACCAGCATAAAGAGCAATGAAAGCAGGAAATATGGGTGAGCAGAAGTGCTACTCTGACTTCCATAAGCACTTCTCAGGACATGCTCCCAGTGCAAGCCAGTGGTCTGAGGTACAGCTCTCTGCAGTGAGGAGGTTCTGAGGGTCAGAAGCCAGGTTTTGCCTTGCTATGATAATAGAAAAGTTGCATGACTAAGCTGTAAGTTAAAATAGCTGTGGAAGAAAGGAATTTAAAGGGCTGCGAATTTACGGGAAAATAATGAGTATCCACAGCAGGGGAGACTTCTCTGATTGGGCTGAAGCATTAAAATCACATCATTTATTTACCTTTCATGTTAAATAACGTCTTGATTGGAGATGCAGCTGCCTTTCTCTCCCCTCACCCTCTGTTGTTTTGTCCTATCCACTAACTGGAGCTGTGCCCGAACTGTATAACTGGAAACACTGAGCCCTCATGCCTTGATTGATGCCCAGGACTTGTGAGAAGGAAGCTGCTCTCAGCGAAGCAACATATAGGAGCATTTATCTAATACTGTCTCTGTAAGAGTCTTCTGTAATCAGGGATCTGGCTTCTGTCTCACTGGCTCTCAGTATCCAGCCTGCTATTCCCACACTGCCTCAGGATCATGCCTGTTGTAGCTGAAGAAGGACTCTGTTTTGGCATAAATATTTTCTTTCTTACTCTTCAGTTCTGTTCTGCAAGTCTTATTTTCCATGTAGTGCCTAGTGAGCCCTGGCCCTTTATTCCACTGTAACGCAAAAATCATGGATGCGGGTAACTAGCTACAAAGAGAGAGGTGTTATGGGGCAGTCTCTCCTGATACCAGCTGAATGTAATCTTCTGACCTGGAATAAAAGGTACAGTAATTTCACGAATATAAGCCGCACCTTTTTCATTGAAGAATCC
>VRYO01001269.1:1755821-1767903 GCA_009812075.1 Sialia sialis | reverse complement strand
ACAAGTTCCATGGTCGTCCCGGCTACCCGGAAGTGCGGCTTATGAGTGTGAAATCACTGTAATTAAAGTATGATCTTTATTTCCACAAATCTAGAAATATCTGACTGGAAAGCCAGAGATCCCTGTTATCCTCTAGATGAATTCCCATCCGACTGGGCACCTGCCATGCAAGGGAGGCCCTGCTGAGCAGGGGGGCTGGACTGGCCAGTATCCAGAGGTCCCTTCCAACCTTAGCCACGGTCTGATTTTGGGATGCCCATAGTACATCACTTGTTCAGTTATATCAGCAAATGCCTAGCTCTCTAGCTTTTAACTACTCCTTATCATCTTGCTGTAATCTCATTCAGTTGTCCCCACGTCTGCATCCCTGTCTTGTCCTTGTTTAACTGTTTGCGTGGGTAAGGCAAATTCTGAGACTTTGAATATGCCTGATGCACAGAGAGCAGAGCTGATCATCACCCAGAGAGGTGAGAAGAGATTCAGCCCTTGAGATAGGAGTTGTGTTGTGGGTGTTTTTACATTTGCAATGGCACAACACTTTGACAGCTAGCCAAAGTTACTGTGGAGGATTTGGAGTAGCAGAGCATTGAACCTCCCTGTCATATTTTACAAATGGGTCCTGTTTTACATAAATGTTTGGACCTGTTAAAATCATGTAAGTAGGCTTGATCACTGAATTTATTCTTGTTTTACAGAAATTTGCCACTAGTGCTGTCACTAAAAGAGCATCTCTGGCGTCATAGGAAGGGACATATGCATTAGATTTAGGACATCCATGAGCCAGGGACTTAACAAGTCCTTTTACATTTTGAAAAATCCAGACATTGCAAAAACAAGGGTACACACCTCGCAGTTGTGTGGATAGAAGCCAGCACAAGGTTTCAGCGTTGACTTACTCTTTCCATTGAGCCAAAATTCACTGTGCTTTCTACTGTTGTCACAATTCTGATTTTTTTTCCTTTTATTATGGTATCTTGGTACCTGGTGCCAAAAATGTTTTTTGGTAGGTGGTATAGTCTTTGAAGAATCCCAGCATTATTCAGGTTGAGCAACCTGGTCTAACAGGTGTCCCTGCCCCTGACAGGGGGGCTGATGATATTGTCTTAAAAAGCCTCTTCCAACCCAGACTATTCTGTAATTCTACGATTGCTTGACAAACTCAGATTTTTTTCCCCAACTGTCCACCCACCAGCGCTCCCCAGCCCAGAAAAAAAGTTTGCTTTCAAAATGTAAAAAAAAAAGAGAAATAGCCTTTGCCCCCTTCATAACTCATGGCTGTTGAGACACAGATTAAGGGATAAGAAATTCAGAATTAATGAAACCAAAGTTGAATTTTATCATCATATGCTCCTTTGCAACCACTCTCAGATTTGTCATTTCTCCTTTACCAGTTGTCCAGTGATGAGTATTCACTGAAATCTCTGATAACGTTGTTTGTCATCATTTGCCAGTTTTTAAAATTTCAATTACAATTGAAATCTGCTTCTGCTTTTATATGGAATATTTCAAAATCCTTAGCACATACAATACCAACAGCCTTTTCTCTATGGTGTGACCTCATGGGCTTTGTTTCATATTTGTAGTCCCTGCAGCACCTGCTTGAGTACTATGATTTTTTTTCCCTTTATTCTTAGTTTTTTTTGAGCTTTCTGTCAGTCTCCAAGAAACTACAGCACTATCTGTACTGTCTTTTATGCCATGGTCTTTTGATCTGTCCTTTAGTTTGACGTAGCCAAGCATCAGGCCAACATCATTTTCTGTGTCAGGTTTTTGTTTCCTGAGAAGTAGCAATGCTGAGGCCCTTGGCTACCAGACTTCCTCTCTGACATCCAGATAAGGCTTGAAATTGGTTAGGAAAATGTAATCACACAAAAGCACACCTGCACATACACCCTTTCTTCAGCTTATCAAAAATAAATTCTTATCTGTGTCCAGCTTCCTTGCAGTCTGTAATCCTGCAGATTTTTTTTTTCTTAACTTTTTTGAGCTTAATACAGCTGAGATATTTTTGCTTTAGTTGAACCAGAAGGGAGACATTGCTGCTTTAAATTGTTGGTATATGAAGCCAGGGAAGAGCTTTAATTTTACAAAATCCCCCCCAACTGAGATGCTCTTAACAGTTATGTCCCCAAGCTCAGGTTACCAAGACAATGCAAGCAGGCACCACTTGCTTTTTTTCCCCTGAGGAGGCCAAAAAGTCTGCCTTATTTCCCATAGTTTTACCTCTAAATGAGAGGAAATGCTAAATCTTTATTCCAGAAAAAAGCTGTATATGCCAGCAATAAAGTAACAATAAGCAATTTTAAACCAACCTTTGAAAAATCTTACAGTTTAATGAGCACACAATATTATGTTCCTATTCCATGGTAGTTGGGGTTATTATGTTTACACAGACTGAATGACTGCAAACAAACCCTTGAAACAGTGTTAATTAGACTCATGATTCAGATAAACTATTATCTTGCCAAGATGAATTATGGTTTGAAGTTACTGCTATTTGTTACTAAGGTAGACTATTCAACAGAAAATAAATGTTTCTATTCAACAAAAAAGAAGTTTCTATATATGTGGATGTATCTGACTCAGATGTAATTTTGTATATTTTTCAGGTTTGCATACACACACACACATATATATATATATATATATATATCTTGCCCACAGAACTACCACTCATCAGTATTACTGCACCCATACCAAGGCAGAATGCTGTTAAGCACATTTGAGCACAGGATTTCAGGTTGTCTTGGAGCCAGGCACATGCAGGCACAAGTGCTTTTTCGTGCAACATACGAAAATGAAAATGTGATTGACTATTAAATACAAATATTGTATTTAATATTCAATGTATATTATGTAAATAGAATAATTGTGTATGTTTTAAGGCTAAATGAAAACCTTTAAATGGCTGTTCAACACATTATGAAGTTTGAAAATAGTAATAAGGTATTTCAAAACTGAACTTTGTTCTATCCTTATAGAACACAAAAGCTGTACAGAGGTACAAATCTATCTAGGGGTAATGGAAAGGCACTAGACCTAGCACCTCCAGCATCAAAAACAACATAAAAATTATTTGAACAGAAATAAACAAAAACCTTAAGGTAGGCATAAAACAGACATTGAATTTATGATCACACAGAAGTTGTCACAAGGCTGTTTACATTTCATAGAGAAGACATAATGTGAATGTTAAATAAAATATAACCTTAATTATATAAAACAGAATGGCAAGGTTTCCATAAATTATCTTACGTGAAAATCTTGCAATAATGAAAATTACAGTCATGTATTCTTTAAGGACTACACAGACATGGTAACAAAAGTGTCAACAGACCCCTCAAATTGTCTTATGAAATGTTTTTTTTATGACATTGTTTGTTTAATATTGTCCCTTTAGCATTCCTTCTACTTGTGTATTTTAGGTTCCTTAAAACTGGAAGTTTTTCTTAAGGTAGGTTTCTGTTTGAGGCAGAACATGCAGTTTCCATGTGTGAAATGAGAGAAGGGCAGTAACAGGCATCCAGCTCTCCAGACAGGGTTTAACAATGATTCTTTGTGGGCTGAACTTTGCTGTTTTAAATAGAGACATTGCCTCACACACTGACACAAAACCAGTTTTTCTTGTGCCTTCCAAAACAAATCAGTGAAAGTCCAAGGTTTTTCTGTTTCTAACCTTGAAGTCCCATTCACACATTAACCTACATCTGTGTCACAGGGTTGAGTTTACAGAAGCCTTTTCTCAGAGGGCAAGAAATGTTACCCCTAATCTCTTACACAATCTTCTGTCCCAGTGATGGCACAGACTGGCACAGCATCCATCCTCAAATCAGTATCACCCACCAGCTCTTCAGCCTCACTCAAACAGTGCCAAGAGTGCTGTCTGTCAGGTGTGATGAGTCTCCAAACAAGTTAGAGAGAGAAAAAGATCTCATCTATGTATTGTTTCATCAAGACATCCTACAGTTCAGATGCTGATCTTCCACTGATGGGAAATCAGAGTGTCTGCATGCATATATATATGTGTGTGTGTGGTTTTCTGCATAAACTTAGCAAAATCAACAACACTAAAGATATTTTTTCATATCAGAAACTGGACCTAAGGGCAGGTTTGTTGCTGTCAGGTAGCTGTGACAGCACCATGCCTGCTTCCATCAATGTATCCTCTCATACAGTGGAAGTCTTCATGGAAATGAGTCTTTTTCTTCTCTTTCTGGAAAGGAGGTCTCAACGTCCTCCTTCCTTTCTGGAACAGGACACTTTGACAAGCTTGCTGACATAGCAATGCCATGTGTCAAGATTTGAGAGTCCTTTAGCTGTTCCTACAAGAGTCTCTACAGGGGAGAATTGCTCCAGTAGAAATAGTTTTGTTTGGAGTACATATCCTGCTCAGAGAGCACCAGAAGAAGTTATCATAGCAGAAGTGAATTTTGCCTATATATTGGTGCCTGCACACTGTTGGAACAATGCAAAGTACAGGACATTTTCTCAAACAAGTATTTGAAGTACAGCTTCTGTTAGAGTTGTTTCTTCTGTCTCTTTTGGAAGCACAGAACATCCTTATTTAGATTGCTCAGTACAGAATGTATCTGAAAAAACGAGGGTCAGCATCTTTGCAGATGTCTAAGACTTCCTGTATTTCTCTCTACTAATTACTATTTTCTTGATTTGTTTTTTACTGCAGTTAAAAGTCTTTGTCCTATTTAGTTTGGTTCTCACCTATCATGAATCTCAATTATTTTCCATTGTCTATTTCATTGGAAATTCATCATTTCCCCAGTGAGTGTCCAAATCAAACTGATAGAGATAAAGAAATAAATATAAATTACATTAGGAATACAGACACAATATCACAAACAGCTCTCATTGTAGGCTAAACTGGAATGCTGTTTTTTGTTGATATTTATATTTCTAACATCACAATGACTTGTTGCTATAGTGTTGCCCCCCTCTTTCCACCTACTTCCTCTTTGTGGGAAAGGCAGGAGCCATGAACTGCACACATTCAGAAAGGAAATGAGACCTCTCAGAAAAGAGAGATATTTTTCAGAACAATAGAAAGACACAATTGCATGATCTAAAATTAACTGTGAAATCTATATATGTGTCCCAGTCTCCCTACACACGCTACGTGGGGTGCCCCAGGCTTCATTCATGAGAGATTAAGACTGATTAACTATTTTTCATCCTTTTTCATGGCACCAGGTGCACCAGGAAATGAAAACTGAAGTGTAACCTGTGAATGTCAGGACATCTAGAATTAAAACACCCAATGCCAAACCATGTGTCACCAGAGAGAGAAACACAGCAGCAGTTGGTAGCACTGGGGCAATTTGCAACAGAAAAGGTGAAATTGCCTAATACTGGCCTACAGTAGGCAGTTGATGCCCATTTCCTCTTGTTAGATTTCAATATAATCTTCTTACTGTTGGATTGAGATTAATATTTGCTTGATGTTGTTCACTGTTGGCTGTCAGAGGATTCTGCTTTAGAACTTCCTCAGTCCTTCTTATCAAACTGTTGATAAGAGTTACAGCTGCTTGCTTTTCTCCGTTTATACCCAGTACTTACTTCAAGAAATAATGAAGTGTGATTGTATTAAATTGTCAATGTGATTTCCCTTTTTTAGTTATTTTTTTAAAATATAAGTGTGCACTTTTGGATACTACATAATATAAGCTGAACACACAGGTGAATTTTAGAGTGCTTTGCAGTACCAGACTTCATAATAAAATTTTGCTGACTCGGAGTTTATTAAATTTCCTCCAACTTCTAAGAAAGTACATCTGCTAGAGAGAAATTCAGAATTAATAGGAATATTCACCAAAAAAACCCAGAATTCTTGCTTAAGCAATAGGGGAAAAAAAAGCAAACCACAATATTTTGAGGAAAATTGAAGTATAAAGAATGTACAGTAATTTCACATTTATAAGGCACACCGGCTTACGAGGCGCACTTCCGAATGGCCAGGATGCCCATGGAATTTCTTCATAGATAAGGCGCACTGGCCTATAAGGTGCATTTCTGGGTTTGGAAAAAAACTTCAGTCAAAAAGGTACGCCTTATAAGCGTGAAATTACTGTACTTACTCAGTTCAACTGAATATTAAGAAAGCTCACACTAAGTTGTAGAAGTCAATGGATCACAGGACACAGAGAAATCAGTATTATACTGATTTCAAAAAAGGATCCTGAAATTTTTAGTGAAAAGGCTGCCTTCATTGCTGGGCTGGTAATGTTAGGATTTGTCATGTATTTCTATCAGTGGTGATAACCCAATGTCATATCTGCAGACATGTGTAACAAATTGATTGAAACACTTTTTAGTATCTTAAAAACATTCTATTTTCCCAACCCAGAATGATCTGATTTCCACTTGATTAACTGTAATCTCAATTGCTACATGAAACAGGGCTTTCAAGAAATGTCACCCAACTTGTAAAATAAAATTCACTAAACTTAATCAGCTTTCTCTCATGCCATAAAATCACCGGCATTTTTTTCCTGCAGTTGTGTCTTTTTTTTTTTTTTTTTAATACAAGAAGCAATTTTGTATTTTAGAAAAGTCTCCAAGTGTCAGTGACTGCTGTTATTTCCTCTTGTATATGATTTTGTCATTTCATTCTGTATTTGCTTCCCAATCTGTAAAGTAATTTCTTGCTCTTTCACTATTGGTCTGTATGGGTCACATTGGTGCTCTAATTGCTCACTAAGTCATTTTTTCATCGTTCACCATTTTTCCTGGAATGACTACTGAGTGCCATTGCCAGTGTGTCGCAGGACAAACCCAGCCACAAGATACAGTCAGCCAAAGAAACAACTTGAGAAATTCAGGATCCTGAGCAAGACCTGTGGTAAACAGCCCAAAGGCATAGAGCTGCTCTAGGAGTGTGAACCTTAACTGCATTTCTCTTTCCAGGCCATTTGCTTTATGCTTAGGAGATGCCTGCCAGTCCCTAATTGCTGTTCACCCTGTGCCAGGGGCTCCCCGTGTTTCCATCTCTGCCCAGCCTACAGCTGCTTCCCTTTTTCAAGCAACAGGGTGGGGCAGGGACGTGGCAGCCCCTCACTTCCCTCCCCACAGCTTTTTTGGGCAGGTCTCACCAGCTGCTGAGAGATTCCTCTTGTCCATTGGGGTTTTTTGTGTCTGTTCACATGGTGGAGGTCATGACTTGCATATAAGCCAGCTTGCACCGAAAGTAATTATTAAAACTAGACTTATAGAGGGATCAAGTCATGGAACAGAAAGGGAGGGTGGAAAACAATAGGAAGTATTTGTGTGCCAAAGGCAATAAAAGGAAAAAGTTCTTGCAAAGAATGTTTTGTCTGTGGTTTGTCACTTGTCATGTTGTTATCCACGCCACAGAGCTGCAGTCCAGCTCTCCCTAGCCCAGAAATTTAATGAGAGCCTCCTGTAAGACCACTTGATGTTTGATGGTAGATGCAAGCAAAAGTGCAGTGACCTTGGAGAGCCCACACTTGGAGCTGCTGTTAGTGGGGCTCGAGCTGGAGGGGTGAAGGCTGACACTGAGGCAGGACCAGCGTTAGAGAGGAATTAGCTGGTTGCCAGTGAGGGGAAGAGAGGTGCAGTTCGGCACTGTTGGAAACATGGTCTGCTCACTCTGCTGTTGTCTTATCGTTGAAGTGCAAGTGTATTACATTGACTATATTTTCCTTTATTTTTCAGTGCCTAATGCCTTTATTTTGTAATTGGCATCTCATATTTACAAAGAGAAAGAAAAAAACCCAATGTCTCCCGTGAATTTTCTTCCTGTCAAAATATTTTTCTTAGTAGGTCAGTTGTGGAATCCTTAAATAATCCTAATAAAACACCAGGAAAGATTTGTCATGAGTGTTACTCCAATTTGCTTAATGATGTTCTGGACATCTTTTTATTCTTTAGTAATATTAATTAAAGCAAGATTGTCTTATCAACATCTTTGTTTTGACCAAAACAAAATTACAATAATTTCACAATTTATAAGCCGCATCTGATTATAAGCCACACCTCCCAGTAGCCGGGTAGACCATGGGATTTGTCCATATATAAGCTGCACCCGAATATAAGCCGCACTTTTTTATTTTTTTTAAAGTGAGGATCCATGTGTAACAAAGTAACCAATTAGTAACAGAATCACTGCCAACTGGGTTTGGTGTCAGGTGCTCAAGTTGCAAACAGTTTTCATAGACCAGAGAAGCCTTTAAAGGCAGCCCCAGGCGCCCTCCTTGGTTGGGTCTCACTTCCAGGTTAGCATTTCCTTGGGATTTGTTCATAGATAAGCCGCACCTGAATATAAGCCGCACTACTGGGGTAGGCTGGATTCTTCAATGAAAAAGGTGCAGCTTATAATTGTGAAATTACTGTACTATTTTCAGGCTTTAGGATGGGAAATATTTGAGAGTAGACTGAAGCATCTCTGGCCTGAGAAATCCCATGACTGGGAATCAGACCAGAGGAGACTTTTGGTAAGATCCGCGTGCAGACTTGAGCTGTGGAGTGGGACACAGAGAAATAGAAAAACTTCAGCAATGCTGATTTAAAAAGAGGCTGATGAGGGACAGACAGTCAAATCAGATGCAGGGATCTTTAACTCCTACTGGGACACTCATGAGGGGCTGCTGGTCCTGTCAGGGGCTATGTCATGAGGTGTGTGCTCCCAGCATGGGGTTCCACAGCCAGGCCACAGTGGGTGCTGAGTGCTGGGCAATGTGCCACCTGAACCAACACCAGGAGCCAAGTGAGCCTCAGAGAAATTCCACCCTATGTTCCAAAAACTTGGTGCAGATGGATCTCTGGAAGGCAAGAGCCACTCCTGGGACAGAGCCATGGTGCAGAAACGATAGAAGGAATCAGCTGCAATAACCCCAAAGCCTGGAAACAATCCAAAGCACAAAGAAAGAGTGAACCTAGCAACCAAACCAAAATTCAGACCTCCTCTAAACAGTCTTTTTCCTGTCCATGTGTTTTGTTCTGCTTTTTGTTTCATTCTGATTCTGGAGGAAATGCTGGCATGTGCTCCTTCCCCTTACTGCTTAGCCATGGTCAAGCACAAGTGGGTAACAACTGGGGAGAATATATTTTTTCTCAAAGCTGGGCTGTACCACAGGGAACTGCTACCATTTCATCAGTCTTGCACATGATGAAAGTCCCAACATGGTACCTACAGGTTTCTTTTTTTCAACTGTTCTTTTTTGTTTTCCAGGGTTTGGTATGACCACCCCAGCCACCATTGGAGGCAAAATTTTTCTGATATTTTACGGCCTTATAGGATGTGCAGGGACCATTTTGTTCTTTAACCTGTTCCTGGAGCGCTTGATCACTGTCATAGCTTACGTCATGAAGTCCTGCCACGAAAGACAGCTGAGGAGGAAAGGGGTTCTCCCTCACAACGGCCGGCGGAGCTCGGGGACCTCGGAGGTGGACAGCCTGGCGGGCTGGAAGCCCTCTGTGTACTATGTTATGCTGATTTTATGTGTAGCATCCCTCATCATTTCCTGCTGTGCCTCTGCAATGTACACACCGATTGAAGGGTGGAGTTACTTTGATTCACTTTACTTCTGCTTTGTGGCCTTCAGCACCATTGGTTTTGGTGACCTGGTCAGTAGCCAGAACATCAGGTATGAGAGCCAAGGCCTTTACCGCTTTGGCAACTTTGTCTTCATACTCATGGGGGTGTGCTGCATCTATTCCTTATTTAATGTGATCTCTATTGTCATCAAGCAGTCCATAAACTGGATATTAAAGAAGTTTGCCTGCAAGTGCTGCCACAGATGCCAAAGAAGATTATTTCGTTCACGGAGGAACGTGGTAATGCCAGGAAATGTGCGCAGCCGGGGAAACATCTCCATTGAGACTGACGCTGTCAATGAGAGTGACACCGATGGACGCCGTCTCTCAGGAGAGATGATCTCCATGAAAGATTTCCTGGCCTCCAACAAAGTCTCACTGGCCATCATGCAGAAACAGCTGTCAGAAACTGCTAATGGGTATCCAAGACAAATGAGCTCTAATTCGAAGCAAAATGGATTCTCTGCTGGGGTTGGAGCCCTAGCAATTATGAATAACAGACTGGCAGAGACAAGTGTGGATAGATAAAATAGGAACAGTAATACCAGTGAAACAGTGTGAACCATTTCAGCAGGTGTTGAAACAACGTGAATCAAGTGAAGCAGCTAGAGAAAGAGCAGGACAAGAGGGTGGGATGATGTGAAGAGCATACCTCCTGATGGAAGAACTCTTGACTTTTTAGGGGCTGTGACTTAAAATTTTTGCATTGTACCAGTCCTGGCCTTCCTTCTCCCCCATCATTCTGCTCCTCAAGCAGATTTCTGCAGGGGGATTTTAATTTAGCCTTCAGATAAAATTTCCATGTCCTATTCTTCTCCATTATGTGACATACAGATTTCAGGATAAGAAATCTCCAAGCGTCTCTACTGAACACATTCTTAATTCAGAGATTGTTTGGAGCTTTCTGTTCTTACTCTCATCATGCCTGTTTGCTGGAGGTGACTTATCTGAGACCAAAAGATGAATCAGCCTTTGTGATATTGCAGATGTAATCTAATGGAAAATAATATGAAAATTGGTAGGTATATGCTGGAGCTATTGTAATGCAAATGGGGAGAGAATTTTGCCTTTAGAATTTATTTAGTCTTTCCTATAGGAGGATACTGTCAAAAGTGGTAGAATAAAAATTTATCCTCTTTTTGTTCTCTTCATTTGCAAAACATGATTATTTTCCAAGGATACTTTTTCTTCTAGAATTGAATCACTCTGGCTGTTTCAAAAATGTCAGATTAAATTGAAAATTGACATACTGATGAGTGGTATGAATTATTTCACAACAGCAAAGACTTTCCAAATTTCTGTTCATATTTGCCTCAACTGTGACTGAAGCATCAGCATTGTGTAATGCAACTAGTAGCTGAGTTTACACAACAGGCTTTAGTGTGCAATTAGATTGCCATGCCAGCATCCAGATTGTTTTTACAAATTACTGTGATCACAGAATCACTTTGGCAGTGTCCTTTTTCCTCTCTCGTGTAACTCTGTCATTCTTCATCTGTTTCTCTGGCTTTCAGTAATAATAATGACAGGGTCCTGATTAGGGAAATAGAAAATATATTCACTCCCTGTTTCTCTCAATGAAATGTTCTGAATGCTCATTATGACTAGAAAGGAAATTTCAATGACAAGAATAATAACAGTGAGAAGATCATGAAAACAGGAAAAGAAACGATCTTTAATGACTGTGCAAAATATCCTTTGTATTGGATAGCTAGAGAAATAAGGGATTAAATTAACATAAAATCTAGCAAGAATTTAAGGAAGACTGAGCTGAATTCTGATTCTCCTTTAAACATGCAACACATTAAAGCTAAACATTATATGAGAGTGTAAATAAGCAGAATTTATAACAAAGGACACCATCCCCTGGAAAGAATAATGTATACAGGACTAAATGTTTTTTCACAGCTGGAAAGCCTTTCAGAATAGTGCAATATTAGGAAATTTAGAACATCAGCATGGAGTTCTCTCATACAGAATAATTCAGATAGCCTCTTCAATTTAATTTGTGTTAGGAATTACTATCACAGCCTTTTTCTTCATTCTGGCCTAAAGTTCTTTTGCTTAGATTTCTGATATTGTATAATAACTTTTTTATACTCATTTTATCAGTATTTTAATTTGAAAACAAAAGCTTGAAATCCTTTCGTATAGTAAGCTAACCCCAGATATTCAAAAAATGTACTTAACTAGAGAAAAGATTGCAAGCTCTTTTTACATTACTGATTTGAAGTCAGATCCTGCTGTTCTTAGTAACAAGGAAAGCTTCAAACTGAAGTTATCAGTCCAAATTCTGATATCTTTCAACTCATCTGTGCAGCAATGGAACAATCTTAACAGCATCCCTTTATATTTGAATCCATGTAAAATCTGAATCAGCTTCCAAACTATAACTTCTGTGAGAAAAGCAGCTTTATTTTGTTTGGGGGTTGTGTATTATTAGCAAAAATTGCCACAGGGCTATTTCAGATGAAATTTCAATACGCAAGATTCAGTACCTTTTTTTTTTTTTTTA
>VRYO01001269.1:1743494-1754821 GCA_009812075.1 Sialia sialis | reverse complement strand
AGTTGTGAAATTACTGTCGTCTTTATCAAAGAGACTTGACAAGGCTGTGTGGGATCTTTGGTATACACTAGCTCTGTTTTCATTGATCAGCCCTGACCTTCTGCTCACTCAAGCACTGCCTTCATGACCCAAGCCTGCCAGGTGTAAGATCTCTGCACTGGTTTTGTGGTTGCATTTCATGTTCACTGAAGATAACAAGGAAATAGCTGCACTCTTCATCTCTATTCAGATGTCATTTGCCAGAGATGAAGGACCTGCATATTCTGCCCCTCTGCCATCTTGTACCACGGTGTCATCCTGTCCCCAAGAGACCTCTGACTTTGTCATTGATCTCCCCTTATGGCAGCCACTCTCAACATTGAATGAGGTAACTTTGCCAAGGAGACTGTAGAATTCTTAGAGGATATCTGTAGATAAATAAGACTTTTAAGATCAGACAGAAATTTCTACTACAGTCCCATGGAACTACTACAGTTGTTTGTCTAATGGCATTGAAGAGAGAAATACCCAAAAGCTCTGTTCATAATGTAGTATCAAGATACTAAATTTGCAAAACAAGTGGGGATACAAATGTGCACATACCAAACAAAGAGCAGAATTTAACACAAGAGTGACAAATGCCCATTAACTGTGTGAAAAGTAAATGACAATAAAAATACAGATAACATCACATTTCTTGCATTACTTTAAAGAAGCAATGAGGAATTAAAGGAGATAGTCAGGGATCTATTTTCAAAGCTTTTCATAACTTTTCAAAGTGTATCTTTTATTGACGTATTGCTGTATTGCTTAACACTAAAATCTGGGTCAACAGAAACCTGTTTTCAAGAGTACTGAATTTCTCTGTTGTCTTCCATGAATTTTCATGGTTATTGAGATATGGGGGAGAGGTTTTAAGGCAAAAATGCTTGGAGGAAAACCTTGGATGCTTTTTAATTCTGAATCTGCTCTTTAAAAGGTCAGGAGTACTACTAAAATCAGTGGGTTAAACTGTAGGTTGCAGCCTGCCAGGATGAAACTGAAAGTTCTTGATGGAGTAATCTGCTGAAATTTAACCTTATGGTTAGGCCACAACTTAATAATATCATTATGTACAGTATAATTATTTACATTGAAAGGAAATACCCAGTGCTAACCAAAATACAATCCAATAAAAGTAGAGGTAGCTCTTAGGGTTTTCTTGCTTGTTTAGATTTTGTAAAATGTGTGCATCAGGCACTTTGCTGATAGGTATTTGTGAAAGCAGTTACGTTCATTTATCTTCGTGAAGGGCATGGGCCTCTTTTTGCAAGGACATGAATAGAATCTTCAAAGACATGTAATTCCTGCTGGAAGTCAATTAACTTCCCACCACATACCAACTTTCAGTAGAAGTCAGGTACTGATTCCCTTAGGAAATTTCAGAACCCCAGCCATGTATTACGTTTTGAATCTAAGATGATCTGACACTGTCCCTGAAAAATTCAAACAGTTGGAGCAAAGTTTCAGTGCTGCAGCACTCTAATAGCTGAATTAATTTATCTAAAAGCATTTTGTGCTGAAAACTTTGCATCAACTAAATAACACAAACAACATTTACATTTTATTTGATTTAATTCTGGCCTCTGTCAGTTTTAATTCTATTTGACACATTTACAAATTGAAGAACAAAGAGAAGGTTGGGCTAGGCATAAAAAATAAACCATCTTCTTTTCTCTGACTGAATTGACCAAGAGAAAGAGGTCAGGTTGGGAAAAGAGATTCTTGATTAACATTATACTTTGAATAAAGTTTCTCTGAAGGAGGAGGGTATTAAGTTGTTTGGATGACTTCTGTCCAACAGCTGGGGAAATGAAACTGTTTGTGCAACCCCCTGATGTCCCAACACTGGGAACAGAAGCTCAGTGAGCCCTAGCTTAGAGAAGGCTCAGCATTTCTAAGCAATACCGTTAGAATCTTCTTGTTTTAATTTAAGCTACTAATACTGGGCTAACATAGCACTTTCTTAGATTCTTCAAGAAGTAGTAAAGTTATTTTATCTAAGTTCATGTACAAACTTTGGAGAATCACCAAGTGTTTTCTTTCCCCTCGGCAGAAAATATTACCAAATATACAAGTACGTGTCTGTTTGAGAATGTTCACAGTAGTTTTTTGCTTAATCCAGGAAATAAGAATACAATCCCTTCCCTACTCCTGATTTTCCAAACATCTATTGGCAACAATATCTGCAGAATATGCTGCTTATTGCTTAAAAGGTCACATTTCACTAGGAAAATTAAAGCCATTGCACATCAAGGTGGCCAACATAGTCCTATTTTTTTATTAGATTTAAGAGAAACTGTGAACACAAAGAATGACATTTCACATCCAAGTGGTCAGAAGCTTTTTTATATAACCTGTGTTTATAGAGCTGTTTTATGTAAACCAGACAAACACCACGTCACTTCATAAGTAAGTCTAAGAACCTTGTGGATTACATACACTAGGTTATATTTTGTTTTTCTACAGTTTCACTCTAGTATGTGCCTTCAGTTGTCATTATTTGAAATTACAGTAATTTCACGATTATAAGCCGCAACTGAATATAAGCTGCACTTTTTTTTTCTTTTAAATGAGGATCCATGTGTAACAAAGTAACAAATTAGCAACAGAATCGCTGCCAGCTGGGTTTGGTGTCAGGTGCTCAAGTTGCAAACAGTTTTCATAGACCAGCGAAGCCTTTAAAGGCAGCCCCAGGCGCCCTCCCTGGCCGGCTCTCCCTTCTGGGTTGGCATTTCACTGGGATTTGTCCATAGATAAGCCACACCTGAATATAAGCCACACTACTGGGGCAGGCTGGATTCTTCAATGAAAAAGGTGCGGCTTATAATCGTGAAATTACTGTATATTTGTTCATCTGTTTAAATGAGGCAATGAGCTGATGGTTGAGCAGCGGGTGCTGTTCTAAGTTAGTTAGCATTCAAAAAGCTGGGATCACAATTGTTCTCATCTCTGCAATGGTCAGGGGGACACTGAGCAGTGTCCTTAGTGCTGCAGTAGCAGCAATTGCTGGCCATTAACCTCTGGATGTCCTGTGGTGTGCACTTAGTGCCCAGGGCCAGACTTAGACAGAGAGAATGCTGTCCAGAGCCAACAGAATAATTTACTATGGAAGATGCCTCTGGTTGCCACCCTGTCACCATTTTCCAAAGCAGGCCTAGCTAGTTCCTGCCCATGTCAGTGAATATATCTGTGATTTGCTGGGTGATGCTACTTCAGCACTCTGTTCACAATGTACTGACAGTGGCCTTCTTGCACGGCAACCCTACCAAGGGAAAGCGACAGGCCTTCCTCTGAGCTATTGCATTTGGGCAAACACTTAGCTCTAAGTTAAACACATCTCTTTGTAAATAGCATCCAGACAGCTGCATTTCTCAGCCTCATACATAGCAGATGGGTATTTTGATCCCTAGGTATCATTATTGTTGGCAGTCTCATTTGAGATGGCAGAGACTGAAAAGGTCAGTCTGTCTGTCCTAGGCTCCTAGGCAGGGATATTACTCTTTTGGCAAGCAACCCATGGCACTTTGACTCTACACGCTGGATTTGGCTGGATTCTCACCCAGGAGCGGCTTCTGCTTCACTGAAATCAATGGAGATTTTGCTTCTGGATCCTTTATCTGACATTTTGCATAAGAATTCATTTCACTTTACAAAATAATCCAAAGAAATGTGACTAGCCTTTTGCTTTGCTCTTACCACCAACTGTGCAAATGCTAATTCTACTCATGCAGTGCTGTGTTCTGCAATAAGTTACTGCCCAGCAACAATTTTTGGTCTACAAAATAATAATGTAATTCTAAAGATGACCAATTTAAAATTGAAAGTATCCAGATTATTATCTCTAAGAATTGTTTGGTAGTCATTTGTTTCCTCAGCTGAAAAAACTCTAACCAAAAACAGATTTTCCATGAAAATTCCTGCAGTTTTGCAAGGGCAGATTTTGCTCTGTGCTGACTTCTTGCATCAGCTTATTCTTTCCCTCAGCTTTCTGCTCTCAGTCCACACCTGCAGGACCCTTCTCCTTCTTTTTTTTCATTTCTATTTATCATTTCTCTTTCTTCATCAAATTCTTCTGTTAGCCAAATATACCACAGTGTATATATACCACACAAAGCAAGTCAGGAGGAAAAGTAAGTGAGGCACAGAGAGTTCTAAATGCCCCATCAGCTCAGAAGGTGTCAAACAGAGCTTACACCCCCTCAGATTACAGCATAGATGCAAACGGTAAACAGCAAGTGTTGTGATATTTTAGCATCGCTGAAAAAAAATCCCTTTAATCTGCCAGGATTTTAACTTCTTTATTAAGGGTTCTAGCCCTGCCTTTCCCTCTTTTACTTTCTTTGGATACCTAAGGCTTTAAGGCCCTGTACATGAACAAATGAAACTACAGAAATACTTCACCCTATTTGCAGAAGATTTGGTCCTTGTTTGGCACCATGTAATAAGTCTGTGCAATAGCAAGAATTAGAATCCACAAACCACAGCCCATGATGATAAGAAAATGGAGAACTTTGTCATGCTTCTGATGAATTGCCAATGTTAGAGATTTCACAGTTGTCCCAGGCAACCTATTGCAAACCTATTGCAGAGCATCTTAAACATTTTTACAGGTGCTTAATTTAATTCTCCCTTGCTACAGCTGAGGCATATTGTTTGCATTTGAGTCCTGCTGAATATAGAGAGCAGAATATTTCCTTTCTTTTTGAAAGGACGGTATTTTTTACAGTATCTCATCTCAGTCTTTGCTATCTCAGGCTAGAAATATCCCGTTCCTTATGTGACATTTTCTACCATTGCTTTACTATGCTCCAGATCGTGCTTCAACTCTTGGTCACTTTTCTTTTCTAGTATAGTTGTCAAAATGAGATATAGTGACAGAGAAAATATATTGTTCATAGAACATGGAGCAGCACGATTATTTTCCTCATCTTACCTCCCTATCCTCTTCCTGTTTCTGGACTGGTCATTGCTATTTTAAACCGCTTCTGATTCATCTTCAGGTTTTCATATTATATCAATGCCAAATATTTTTTTTCAAACCTGTTACCTGAACTCTAATGCTTCCAGTTATGCATGGTGATTATTCCAATGTACCATGCTATTGGATTGCTTCTGGTTTTTCAGATCTCTTTCCCGTATCCATATAGGTTTGAATCCCTGTCCTTCAGCATCTTTGCCAGCCTGACTGCCTGGAATCATCTTCAGACCTAAAATTGTGTCCTGTGTTCCATTATTCAAACTGATCTAGTGTTTTTGCAAAACCCAGTTGATACTTTCTCCCTCTTTGAAACAAAATTATTGGTCTGTCCCTACCGTTGTGTGAGAACTGTTTCCCAATCAATTTTACACTCATTTCATGTTAGTTTCATCAACTGTAAATTACAGTAAGCTGCAACTGCAATAGTTCTATTCCAGGCTGTCAGATATGAGCCAAAAAAAGATTTAGGTAAAGATTTAGGGAATTTGCACAACTGATTAATTGATGGAAAAGTGGTTCAATTTTAAAATTATACCACAGTAAATCTTGATTTGACAAGTCTCCAACATAAAACTCCACTCTGTCCTTTTGCAGGCACATATTATAAAAGAGTTGTGTTCCCAGAGCTACAGAAATAGATGAAATTAATTGAAAGATCACCTGGAAGAATTCAGTATGAAAAATACAAAATTACTTCAGCAATACATGGAAGGACTTGAATTGACTTCTACACATTGTCTTGGTTTGAAAGACAGGTGTCTGCCAAGATAGGCAGGAACCTCCCTTGGAATGAAAAAATATGACCCCTTTCCCTCTGAATTATTATGAGTTTGAAATTAAGAGGTGTCAGGCAAAGATATTGGGAAAGAAATAAGAGTTCTTCAGTAGTGTGTGTATGTACATAACAAGGCATACAAACAACAGCAGCCAGAACTGGAGCCCAGTCCTGGCCTCTCTTGGCTGTTGAGCATTTTTCCCCTAGGGTGCAGTTCCACTCATAGCCCCCAGGGGCGCTGCTGGCTCGCGGCTGGGCAGGGCGGTGGCAGTGGCTCCCCCGCGCCTGCAGGGGGCGCTGTGGCTCCCCCGCGCCTGCAGGGGGCGCTGTGGCTCCCCCGCGCCTGCAGGGGGCGCTGTGGCGCGGGCCCGGCCTCCCTCACGCGGCAATGGCGGGCGGGCTGGGGGGGTGGAACAGGCTGCAGTAGGAACCACGGAGTGGCGGCTGCAATGGCAGGGATGAGCAAACCCCAGAGCAGCCAAGGAAATGTATCAGAAACTCCACAGCGCCTGGCAAGCAGGTAGTGTGGGTTAGAATGTAGAGCAAAAGCCCAAGACAGCAGCAGCTGGGCTCCTCCATAACAGCTGTCACACACAACCAAGGAGATGTGTCCTCTGGGAAAAGGAAGCTGGTTGGGGTCACAGGTTTTCCCCTGAGGCACCTGAATAGATAGTGAGGGCCCCCTCCAGTCAGAATGGGTATTAGAAAGGTCCCCGTTCAACAGCTGCTCTAATGAGCAAAGGCACACCCATGGCAGGAGAAGCAATGGGACAGCAAAAGCTCCACAGCCAATCCTCTGGGCAGCAGCCACAGACCATCTGTGCCTCCTCTGATGCCGAAATTGAGAGAGGGGAAGGAGCAGAGCCCAACCCATCACCACGTGGCCAAAATCTCATGGTATCTTTGCCCTTCCTAAGAGAAAACTCCCCAGGTAAGAAAGTAACCAGCTGTACCTTCCCCTATTCTTCCTCCTCCCAGACACATCTTTTATTCTCTTAAGTATTGGTAGTTGTTGTTTCTTAGCAACAGATGGGACAAAATCTCCCAGCACATGTGTAAAACACAGCATGCATTTCCATTCTACTGATTAAAATCCATTTAAAAAGTCAAACATCAGCATGGAATATTTTTCCATAAATATAATTTTAAGTTTATATATCAAGTCCTGTTTACAGTGGAATTTTGCCAGGCATATTTAACCTTATTAGCAACAAGTACTGAAGCAAAAAATAACTATTTTTGTGTGTGTGACTAAAAGGTTTTTCAAGAACATTCTTCCTTGGTGTGTCAGGCTGATGATTATCTTTTTTCACCACTGATCTCCTTAAGGACAGCAGGAATAGAACCGTGTGACCAGCAGGTGATAAAAGCTTCCTTGCTTCAATTCCCAAACAAACCTGATAGATTTATCATGGATGTGCTGAATATGAGAGAGTTCATTATTCATTAGTTTAAGGCATCCTGGCTTGTCGTCTAAGCAGATGCTCTTGTGACTGGAAAGAAGGTGTTACATGTACTTTGTGTTCCCATCAGGCACCCATCACAAGCAAGTCCTTCTTTCAGGAAAGCTGGCCTGAGCTAAGGCTTGCGGGAGGGAAGTTATGCTGCTCTCTGAACCCTGGGTTTTCCCCACTCTTGCAACTTGTTTCCATGGTTATCCAGCCCCAATTTTCCCAAGGTGCAGGCATTCCAGCCAGGCAGTCACTTGTCCCATGGGCTTCCCCAAAGTACCCACACAGCCACACACCATGGGAGCAGAAAGGGCTCTGCCTTAGGCCATCTGCCCAGTCTCTGACAGAGATGTCATGTCCCACCAGCAATTTGGGTTCTGAGACCCCTGGACGTTCCTGGAGTTCCATCCCCTTTCTTCCTATTCACCACAACAGCCTAATCAAATACCTCACTGGATATCCAGCATCCAACATTCAGATTTACAGTAATTTCACGATTATAAGCCGCACCTTTTTCATTGAAGAATCCAGCCTACCCCAGTAGTGCGGCTTATATTCAGGTGCAGCTTATCTATGGACAAATCCCAGTGAAATGCCAACCCAGAAGTGAGAACCGGCCGGGGAGAGCGCCTGGGGCTGCCTTTAAAGGCTTTGCTGGTCTATGAAAACTGTTTGCAGCTTGAGCACCTGACACCAAACCCAGCTGGTAGGATTCTGTTACTAATTTGTTACTTTGCCACACATGGATCCTTGCTTAAAAAAAATAAATAAATAAAAGGTGTGGCTTATATTCAGGTGCGGCTTATATATGGACAAATCCTGTGGTCTGCCCGGCTACCGGGAGGTGCGGCTTATAATCAGGTGCGGCTTATAATCGTGAAATTACTGTCGCTTCTTTCTGCAGCATAGCAAACCCCCTATGACATCCTGTTTTCCCCTTTTTAATGCACAGCTCCTGCATTTCCCTTTACCCCCTGGCCAGCACACCCTCAGCTGGTGGTGGCTGGGCAGGCTGCTGACAGGCCAGGTGACAGCTGGTTCTGCTCTTTCCTGGGGCATACTTCTTTTCTAGGCACTTGTCTTCACAAAATTTGTAGAAATTTATCTTTCTTTCTTATCTATCATTCTGATTCCTACTCCTGTAACTAATGTGTTTGGAAATAACCAAGATGTTTAAATGCTTAAAAAGACCCCAACAATTGCTTTCTGAATTCATGGCCACCAAACTTCTTAAGCAGGGCACCATAACCATTACACACCTCTGATACCAAATAGGAATTGTGAAGGGAAAGGAATCTTGATATGACTCACTCCAGCTGCCAGGACAAATAGCCTAAAAACTAATTAGAACCAGAGTATTTCTAGAGAGGATATCAGAATATTTCAGGGTCGGGAGAAAAAAGAGCAATATTTCACATTTATAGAACAAGAGAAAACACTGCAGAAACAGTGGTATTAGCAAATGAGATACCAAAAACACTGGAGTATATTCTACTTTAAAGGGAAAACATTAAATTGCATGAGATTAATGAATTTATAGAGGCAAATAAAGAAGCTATGGCCTGTATCTCCAAACATAGCTGAATGATGATATCTGCACAAGGTGCAAAGCAGCTGAAAAAGAAATAACAAGTTATACTGTATAAAGAAGAAGTGTTACTATGTTGAATAGATCAAATATATGTCCTCATCTCGGTTGTTGCTGTAATAGATTGACAAAAGGTCCGTTAGGAAGGTAAAAAAAAAAAGTCCAAGGAAAAGCAATTTAAAAACATTCAAATTTGAGGCCCCTAAATGCTTCCAAGGTACATACATAGGAAAATAAAAAGTGAGGGCTATTTCCAGATCTGAAACAGGAAAATAAGTGTGAGTCTTGCTTTTACTGTGACTGGAAAGAAGAGGAAAAGCAAGGGGCAGAGGCACAACTGAGAAAAGCTAGTCCTCAACACGAGCTCCACTGGGTGCCCAGGAGAGACATATTTTCTAGTTGGTATAGTTACTCTAATCATGCCTGAAAGCCTTATTCCTACTCCAAGGGGTAGTCAGGTAGATTAAACTAACTTTTGATAAGATACTTTTTATAACAACACTGAGAGCATCTGAGGGGAGAATTGTGCTACATGTCAAATTTCACACACTCCCTGCTAAAGCTGTCCTCTTTTTTACTTTTTAAACTCCTCCAATTTGTTGATTACTTCCTGTTATTTCTGATTGTGTCAGAGGTTTCCATACCATGTCTGTGACACTGATAATTTAAAACCACTTGTTGCAGATGAAAATAAATGCAAGTAGTCTCATTTACCTCTCTTGACCATTATTTTTGATCTGAATGTCAGAAGCTGTGCTCAGAGGAAGCTGACACATGTAGATTGATAGAAATCTAAGGGCATACATGGAAATTTGCTACTTAATACACTGGCAATTTTCTCTGCCTTTAAGATGCTACTGCTTCCTCCTGCATGTAGCAGATGTGGCACCCTCATGAATTAGCTATCTAATATCCAGGAGCAGAATGAGTTCTGTATATTCCTGTACTTCAGTCATCTGCTTCCAAATTAAAATGTTTGATTGAAAAGGAGATGATTGAAGGTTCCATTTCTCCTTGATTATTACACCAGGACTCTTGTAGCCTGTTTAAATGGAATTTGTGATGGGACATATGACCTCAAAAAGAATAAAGGAACACGTTTCTCCTTTCCATTCTTTATTTGCTGAAAATACACAATAATTCATTATGTCTCCTCTGGGAACAGCTACAAGACAAAGTTATTTGGAGTTACAGGACTTTATCTTAAATCTTTGCCTTAGACAGAAGTTTAACACCTTTCTTTGGAGTTGCCAGTTAATGTCTATGCCATTTAGAGTGCACATCTTTGCAACTCTATAGCCATACCATTCAAAAAAATGGGTGTTTTTGTATGCCCCCTGGAAGAAAGTAACTGTAAAAGGAACAACACTGAGGAGATCTGGAGCATATGTGGGTAAGAAGGTTCAGGAATGACCTGTAGTAGGGAAAACATCAGAATAAAGATCTGGGTTTTATTGTGAGCCACAGACCAAAACACGAAATGCCTGGGGATTCTGCCTATGCAATTGTGCTATGTACAGGCAATCTGATTATGTGTTTATGGGTTGTGTTTTCATTGCTATTGTTGTCCAGACAGCTAATTAGCAACTAGCAGTGGATTTATTTGGAAGTGGTCATCATATCTTATTGAAAAGACAATTTCTATATGTTAAAGTTCCTTGAAGTAATGCAACTGGATTTTCTAAGAATCCTGCAGAAAATAGTCCTGTTTAGCTTATTTGAATTAATTCCTCCAAGGTTCCACCTTTATATTGCAAATGTTTCTCTTATGTATGTGCTTTTCCTGGAATTGTAGCCAAATCTTAAGAGAATAATACTAAAGAGATTAAACAAAAGCACTATGTAAGGTTTCTCATATTCTAGGAAATGATGCTAAACTGAAATGTCCAGTATAGGCTTATAGACTAGATTGTGCAAGAGGAATAATTGAGATATGTCTCAGAGACATATTCAACTAACTTGCATTTGAAAATTTCATGATTATATGTCTTGCATGTATATGTGTACTTTAAATTAGCTCTAAACAAATTTTAGTATGTTCACTGTACATAATCTTTTTTTCACTCATCCACTGGTGTTACTGCTATGTATCTCTCTTCCCTACTTTGAGAATTCTTTACCTTTTAATGATTTGATAGCAGACAAGTCTGATGGTAAAAGTACTTAAAATTACTTCATTATTTCAAGTCCTGAAGACAGAGGTAACAGGAGTATCTCTTGTAAGAAAAGCAATGATAGTGTCACTTACCTGTAAATCTTTTAACAAATCCATGTCCATTTTGTGCTCATCACTATGCATGTCACAATCACCTGGCACTTACCTTCTGCTCGAGGAATAGATGTTAACTTTGCTCCAGCTCTAGCAACATAGCACAAAGTCGAGCACTTGTAGCAAAAAATATAACAGCAAGTTCAAATACAGTTTCCAATAGTAGAAGAATATTAAAAGAATGACATGGCCGGGTAGACCACGGGATTTGTCAATATATAAGCAGCACCTGAATATAAGCCGCA
>VRYO01001269.1:1680043-1742494 GCA_009812075.1 Sialia sialis | reverse complement strand
TCACAAATAAGTAAAAAAACCCACCAGATTTCTTACTACTAGCCTTGATAGAGGTTAATAGTTCCTATGGTTGCAATACATGGTTTTTGAAAGAGGTCTATCTTCACATTGGACCTGTACCCCAAGTGTTCAAATTGATTTCTTCCTTTTCCCCAGGAGTATATTGCTGATAACCCATTTTTCATATATAGACACTTTTTTCCCTTGAATGGGATATGAAAACCTGGTATTTCATCTGCTGGGTTGCCAAAGAGGCCAGGCTCTTGTACTGTGACTGTTCAAATATTCTATACAAACATTGAGATTTAATATGGTTTGAATAAAAGAAAGGGAGAAAAATGTTGATCCTTGGGTTGCCTGCCTTCTGGAAATCAAGTGATGCTCCAACAGATGGGACATCTCAGACCTCTGATCTTCCAGAACCACCACTCCTTTGCCAATTGTTCTTCAGCTAGTTATTGAAAGGTGGGGGAAAAAACTGATTTAAATTTTGTCTGCGCTTTGCTTTTTCTTTCATTTACTGCTGGACACGATGGAATCATGCTTAAAAGGCTGCAGTTCACTGATTCTGAGGTCTGCTATCAGTTCTGTGATTACAGTCACTGCAGCAACCTCCTTCCCACTCAGTAAAGTGAGAGTGAATGACAATTTCAGTGTAAACACTGTAACATGCCCTAGATGCAAGAGTTACTATTGAAGTTTTCTGACAGGTTTGTGCAGTTAGTGCTGGTGCCTGTCACAGCTTTGCTTCTGTTGTTACTCAATTAAGCTGTATAAAGGCATCCTGGGCATGATGATCCCATTCAACTCCAACAGATGCATGTCTGGCTTCAAAATCTGCTGTCATGTCATTCTCTTTCTTAAAATAATGCCTTTCTGTATTTTAAAGAATGTCAAGACTTGCATAAGAAAATTTTACCACAATTTCTTCTGTTCCACTAAAAATCCAGTTTCCAATATCTTTAATGATGGAAATTCTTTGGATGTGGTGATAGTTTTTTGGGTTTTTTTATTCCCTGAAGTGTAGTTTAATTATTTCTATTATAACTTTAATGTATTTGAAGTAAACATGTGGTAGGGAGCATCTTGAAACAAAAACTTATAAGCCAGAAATTCTCCAACTCCTTGTCTCATCTCATATAGCCATCTTCCTAAAGAAATTCTAGAATAAACAACTAGGACTTTAATTTATCTTTATGGGAGAGAAGAATACAATACTGAAATAGAGATGAATGGTGTATCAAATCTGTGTAACCAGTAATCTCAGCAACCAGTGCAAGGTGTCTTAGAGAAAAGTGACTGAATTGTATTAATCATTGCATAATTTAGTTATCTAGAAGGCGTCTCTTTGATGTCTTTCACTTAGAAAGTAGCTTATTTCTAGGAACAGTACAGTGTTTACTGCTTAGAATATTGTCCCATCTAATATCAAATTGTCTTGTTCGCATGGATGTCACTGTTTTACTTTCTTTTGTGTGAACCTTGTATCAGAGCTTCATGGTTTGAGTGCAACCTTTTAAACATCTACACAGAGTACACAGGAGAAAAAACAGTGCAGAATAACACCAGTGATCCTAAAACTGGGATGTTCCAAACATTTCTAATAAATATTTTCTATTACACCTAGGAAAATACCTATATCCCTTTCAGCTAAACAATTTCCCAAGTTGGTAACAAAGTAAGACAAGATAGCATATGGTTACTACTTAATAATTGATAGCAGCAGTAGTAAAAAGAACAAAGATATTTTATTGTCTTTTTCTAAGGCATCCATCATATAAAAAAACTACCTAAGTTTTATGAACTCTGACTAAATTATTAATAATTTCATTTTAAGTCATCTGACAGTACTGTGTATTTCAATTATTGCTTTCTGACTTCTCATAGTATAATAGATGCACACCTTTCATCCAAAGGAGAGATTTATTGCTTTGAAACATTCTTTTCTGCATGTTCTCATTCTGTCCCACCTTAAGCCTAAAATTAATAGCATGGTGGGCATAAAATCATTAGATTCATGTACACATCAATCAACAATATCCTGATTGATCTAACCTTGCAAGTAGCTAAGGAAAGCTGGAACTTGGTTTTGATGTTTATACACGTCCCACTGGTCAGGCTTTCTGATGACAAATGTCACCACAGTATTAGAGAAGAGAAAAAAGGATCCTCCTTTATGGCTGGGAGCAGTGCCTACAGTGCATTGGTGAGCAGCCTGGCATCACATGAAGTCTGAGGAAAATGGGACTTGACCCTGCAAAATCTTCAGCCTGAAAAAGTTTTCAGAAGTTTTTTCATTACAAAGCAATATGACACAGCCATAGCAACAGTAGGACATTGCTCCACATACAGAAAAAGTGTGCAGGTGATACATTTGGAGGGATGTGAAGGTGTTTATTGCTCTTGGAGCAACCTGATATAACGTGCTGCAGAACCTCTTTACCCTGGAGTAATAAAAAACCAAAATAGGTAGCTTTTGAGCACTGTCAAGAAGTACAGAAATGAGTGCACACATACACACTGTGTGGGTAATTTAGGGGCTGAAAGGCTGACACTGCAGTGTGAGACACCCCAAAGCATCACAGCTTTGGAAGTTTTGTCAGGCACAGACACTTGCCACACTGGTTTGCTGGGTCACTCTGGCATCAGTACTTGGTTTCAAGCAAGTTTTCTTAGCTTTGGCTCTTGGTCTAAAAAGTTCTTCATAAAAATATTTGCAGTTTAGCATTGTTTGTTCTGTGCTATGAAGTCTCCTTTTTTATTACTACTTCAAGACACACTGTTCCAGGTTTTGTTCATGGGTAATAAAATCAGCGGATGACTAATGTTAAGTGGAATGAGAAGAATTTAAGCTGTGACAGTCCTTGGGAAATATACAGTGATATCTTTCCCCTGAGTCCCAGCAACTGTATAGTCATTGCTTACAACTTCAGCTTCCCAGTTTTAACATGCAGGAAGGGGGAGTTTTTGGCACTTGTTCATTAAAACTCAGTCCCATGTTTGCAGTATATCATAGTTTACTGTAGGCAAAATCATAAGTGAGGAGTGTTAATGAGCATCATCAGTATTGCAGGCTGTTACTCTGGGCTTCTACTCCTTAATTTAACACCATAGCTTCCCAAACTGTCCTTGCTGTATGCCAGTAAAAATCAGGAGATCTGTAGTGTAGGGCAAGCTCTGGGAGGAGTGCTATAGATGTCACAGAATATTTCTAAGGAGTGTATGACAGAAGCAGTGACCTGAGGGCAGAAGCATTGAGAGGGGTCAGGCTGGGTCTCCCCAGTCCCAGGTTATCTGGAAAGAGCATCATGAGACTTTCTTTCTTGCAGAGAGTAAAGGTAGCAGTTGCTCAAACAGAACAGACCTGCATTTCAGAAATAATTTTAAGACCACTATTTTAAACTTTTCTTTCAATACAAGAAAATGTGTGTATCAGGTGTCAGGAGTGATTACAGCAATGAGATAAACTATGAGGTTAGGTCAATGCTTGCAAAGCCTCACAAGGAGCTTATTGATAAAATGGGGAAAAAAAACAAAAAACAAACAAAAGTTTTCTCCCTGTGGCTTCAAAATCAGCTAATATTTTATGTAACTGGATTCCCTAAACTTAGGGGTTTAGAACCTACTCAAATATCTTTAAATTAGAGGAGATTATATAACAGTATTCTAGTAGGGCTTTGGATTGCCAAGTTTATACTGCACAAAGACTGTGCATCTGTGCATGTAACATTAACAGTGTACAGAACACTTCACAGTGTATTAAGTCTGACCTCTTCACTGGTGGAAATGTAGAATTATATCAAGTCTCTTTTCCTGCATTTTGATGGTGAACCATGTCTCTAACAGTTTTCAGCCAGCTCTGATTCACCTTCAAGCAGTCAAATTTGGGTCACATTTCCTTAGGTTACTTATGAAAATATTGAAAGATGGCATCAGAGCTTTGTAAAGGTGTGTGGTTTCTACCTCTTCTCCCTTAGCTAGAAGGGCCTCTCTTAAAGAAAGGAATTACATTGCTTTGCCACAATTTGTGGCTAGCATATCCATGCAGATATGCTTCATCTTCTTGGAGCTGAAAAGTACGGCTGCTCTTTGCATGCCATAAAAATTTTCTATAAATATTTGTGGAAATATTTATTTGCAAAGAAAGGACTCTAGTCAGGGCTACCGAACTCTCCCAAAACTCATATAAAATCAAAAATTACAGCCTAATGCACCTGATTAAGGAGAGAAAAATCAAGACCAGAGAACCTAGAATTTCTAACAGTTCTGTGCTTGCTTTAGCAGCTCCAGTAGATATTTAGTTATGTATTTTTAAACAAAACTTGTGTTAGACATTCTCCTTAAAAAAGGTACTCCAATGTACAAAAAGTGGGGATTTACAATGTAATGCCCCTTCTCTGATTTGTCTGTTACGTGTCTCAAGAAAATTAGAAGATTATAAGGAGAAAGGTATGTTCTCATGTCCAAGTTCCTCAGCTGCCTAATAAAAATAATTGCAGGTTACACCAAGGGTAAGTTCTATTTTCTCTGAACAGAGCATTATCCCAGATTTTCCTACTTAAATGTAAACAGGACAGCCTAGATGAGATTCAGTTACATTAATAAAAGCATTAACAAATCCAGCCAAAATGGGACTGACTACCTGTGCATACCAAAGCAGGTCCATTTCATCAACTGGGCTTACAGTGAAGACCTTGAAAGTCAAACCCTCTGTTGACATTCTTATCCAGACTTTTTATGACAAGGTAGCTTAATACAGAGCTTAGAAAGACTGCTTTAAAGTGAGCAATGTAAAGATTGCTAGAAAATAATTAGTAAATCGTCTGTGTTCTGTGCAATTCTGAGAAACTATTTGGATTTTTTTAAACTCAGTTTTAGGGCCAGTGCTCTGCCACTGCCAGACCCCTACCAGCTGCCTCGGGCACATTATGTGACTCAGAGGGACAGAGACAGGAAAGATTTCCAGAGAGCCCCGGGGCAACCTTTCTCCAGCTGAAGATAGTGCTTACAATTATTTCCTTTTGAACCTACTAACTGAACTTCACCCTGCTAGATGTAAACGAACAGGACCGATGGTTTTTACACTAGGAAGCATTGGGATTACAGTTGAGAAGCTGTTAATTTAAGGAAGGCAGGTAGGCAGGTCCAGAGGCAGAAAATCACTTTATCTGTTTGGTGTTTATCCAATAAAATTATTTTTCCCTGTGGTAACTTTAATGTCTGTGAGCTCAGACATAGGGAAAAAATTATACTGCTACCCTAGGGATAGCTGGTGAAAGAACCAAATGTAAGAAAAAGCACATCCTTCCCCTGGAGCCCAATTATAACAGTCCTTCCTGGGAGGGGGCCAGAAACTGCATGCCTGGATATAACTGTGATCAAATAAGATTTTGAATAAAACACTGTCAAAAATTATAGAACAGAAAGAATTGGTTTTTTCCCTCCACAGATGAATGTGTTAAGAAATGAGTTCATTCAAAATCAGGGTGATCAGCATGATTCTGCACTGATTTAATATTAATGATTTTCAATTAGTAATGTAAACAGTTTTAAAGCATCTTCTTCTGGTGTATTTTAAATACAATTATAAATTAAAGGTGCAAGAAAGAAGCTACAGTTTGTGACAAACAGGTGTTTTGGCACTGAGCAAATTGAGGACCAAATAATGTAAAACATTGGTGCAGGTATTTATACAGTCCAGGAGATTTGTACATCAGTAGTCATTTGGGCTATGAAATTTTTGTGACTTGTAAGACCCATATCCTAAACTTCTGGTACTCTATTTATTTTCCTTTATGACACTGGCTCTTGCGACTAAATGGTTTGTGTTGCCCTGTGAAGAGGGGACAACCTCTTGGTCTGGGCTTAGAACTAATTGAGGAGACACAGATGCAAAACTAGAGAGAGTACACAGCCTTCCTGATATTACCAATAAACAGGGGCAGGCCCTTTCACATCAGGGATTGGCTAGTTCAGACATCTCTTTGTATGGCCAAAAATGACCGACTGGCTGAGACACTTGTGCTATCAATGCAGAGAACTAAACCTCTCAATATCAGCAGCTGGAAGTTATCAGCTGAAAGATGAATCATCCCCTGTAAAATCTGGCCAGTCTGTCAGGATTTGGTGCTTGTCAGTCTGCTGATTTTTAAACTGGTGGTGAGGCTCTCAGATGCCTTGGCAATGGGCAACATGCCATACAAGCAGCTGAAGCAACTAAATAAATGGTGAGTCAAAGAGTCTCAATAAAAATGAAACATAATGGCTTAAATCAAATTTAACATCCAAATACTTCCTGCAAACTGGTGCAATTGAAGCATGACATAGAAACGGGAATGACTTTGTCGGATATAGGATATATCAGGTTCTGAAGCAATGCAGACTGAATTGCAGGAAGCTAATTAGGTGATGCAGGTAAAAGCTATGTGTGCTTGGGAAGAAGCAAGTCTTCCCCTTCTGAGAAAAGCCTCCATGATCTCTTGTTTAGTACAGACAATTTGTTCTATGGCAATTTGAAAAAGGGGAAGTCTTGTCCTCAGACAAATACACCAAAATGCCCTACACTGGTGACAGCTTCCTTGGTAAAGCACAGCAAAAGCTGTATTTACCCTGCCTCTTACTCTGTTTCCTTCTGCCCTGAGAGGTGAGAGGGTGATGGCAGCAGCAGCATTATGGCCTCTTCTGCTGTGGTTTTGTGTTGAGGCACAAGCAGGGTGACCTGCACCGAAAGGCTCATTGCAGGGAGGAAGAAATTCATCACTCTTACCAACATTGCCAGTTCCTCAGGGAACCCTCAGTGTGCCAAAGGTTCATTGTGAGCAAATGCCACAGTCCCTTTTGGCTGTAAGCTGATGAACACCTCTCCTAAAACAGACCATGAGAACAAAAATTAGTTTGATGGTCCAAAAAAGTACCGAAACTGCTGTGTTGTGTGAAGGGGAATGGAGCTGGCCTGTGACACGGGACAGGTTTGACAGAGTGAAACACAGTGAGGGAGGTAGCAGGAGCTGGTTGCACAGACTGAATGGTGTAGCACTGGTGAAGGATGTGAGAGTACAGTAATTTCACACTGATAAAGCGCACATGCATATAAGGCGCACTTCTGGGTTCGGACTAAAATTTTAGTCAGAAGAGTGCGCCTTATACACGTGAACTTACTGTGCTAGCCCCTCATGTGGGTTCCCTTGAGAGGCCATAGTGCAGCAGCTGTGTCCTTTTACTTAATGCCAAGAGAGCTGAGTGTGCTTGGGCTTGTGAGAAATGGGATGACAAGGCTTGCTGTTAGCATGTATGGTGGGGGAAGGAAGACTTTGAGAGACCTCATTATACGCAGGTAGCTTTGATCAGGATGATGGGAGGTTGAGACTCTATCCACTGTTTAAATATAGAATAATAACAGAGTGTCCCCAGGGATGTAATGGCTGTTTCATTGATCCAGACCACTGGGCCTGTCTGGGCAATTATTTCCTGCAGTACCAATAATACTGGATGTTCTTTAAGCACAAATGTTCAAAATCATAATGAATACACAATCAGTCACCAGGTCTCATTTTATAATTTTTAGAATCTTCTTCTTAGGATCTCTATTTGGGCGTATTTGTGACTGAGGCAACTTGACAAGATCATTCAGACTGAACAACAGCTCGTTTCCAGAAGGGAGGACCCCCAGCACTGGGGAAAAGAACCTATTCACTTTAGAGGAGCAGGAATCTCAGCAGCACTCACCAGAAGACCCTGTGAGAGCCAGAGCCCTGGTGAAGGAAGGAGCAATGGGAAGGTGCAAAGCCCCAACTTCCAGCACACCTGCCCACACAAACACACCACTGCACCTAAGGCTTGGGAAATCGGTAGAGTGAGTTCCAAACTGAGCTGGTAAATCTGCGGCTTGGAGCACAACTCTGCTGCTTTTCTATGTGTGATCAGTACCTCATGCATCATGAAAATGGATTTGTGAAGCCTGGGCTTTGCTTGCATAATGCTGGTTCTGATCAGGGTTGGAAAGGTAACTTCTCTGTAATTCACTTTCCCCACCTCTATTATTGCAGTAGCTCCCTTTTGTAGGATGTATTAGGATGTACAAAAGGAAAGCACCAGTGATAAACAGCATTTGTGCGCTGCAGTTGTACATTAAGGGCTTTTGATCTGTATTTATGGACCTGAAGGCAATTACAAATTTTCTTCCCAAATTAGTGTAATTGTTGAGAGAGTATATTAACTTCTACTCCATTCCAGTGTGTTCTTGTGCTTTTGCCTGACAATTTGAAGACTTTGAGATTCTTATGACTAATTAATAGAGCAGGAAATGCAGCCTCTTCTGGAGGAAACCGTGTAATAAAGACTGCATGACTCAACCGCAGAGACCATTTTACTCAGGAATCAATGTGCTTGGTTGTTGAACCCTGGGATGCACAAACTCTTCTCATAGCAGCTGTTACTTTAATGTTGGCAGTTCAGGAAGTCCCAGGACAAAACCAGAAGCCCCCAGAAAGGGCTATTTTGATCTGCAGGACCTTCACCTCACTGATGTGCTGACTGAAACCAAACAGAAGTCAAGAGCACTTTGCTCTCAACCAGTTAATCTCGAATACATCTGACTGCATTGGCAGTGGCACTGTGGCAGGGCTCCTCTCTTTTTATGTGGATGCTTTGATTCATCTGACAGGGGGAGTTAAGTCAGACCAATGAAGTCAAGATCTGCAAAAGCCTCACGGTAGAGCCCAAATTCTAAGAATTTTTTTCCCCTAAATTTGCAGCTGTTATATGATTTTGCTGAAAGTTTAAAAAAATGAGAATCTCAGGAAGCTGTGGGAGCATATGGTGTCCTTGCAGGATCTGGCCCAGGATGTTTATTGTATATTTTCTGTATTTCACTGTGATTTTCAAAGCACAAGTGCACCCCATGGGAGAAACAAGCTCCCATCCAAAAAACACTGTGATCCTTGGAGGTGACAGAATTTCACAAGAAAGGTCAAGCTGAGATCCTAAGGGATAAAATCGCTGACTAACCTAGCTCATCGTACAGATTAAATGTTTAAATAGGTCTTCATGCCAATTATATTCATGGTAATTCATGCCATTAATAAATAAGCAAGGGGGGAAAAGCACTGTTTTCTTTCTTGATAGAGCATTTGACCCATGATCTGGAGAACTGGAGTCATCAAATGCAAGCTGATCATTATAATGCTGTACTGATACAGTATTTCCTGTCAAGGTTGAGTGAGGAGTTCCCTGGGGAAAAAAAGACAGAACTTTGTATTAATGTTAGAAATAAAACTACAAACAAACAAATAAAAAACACCAAACCAAACTAAACAAAACCAAACCAAAACAAACCCCAAACCAAGCCAAACATACAAAAAATCCCCAAACAAGCAAAAAAAAAAACCCCAAAAACCAAAAAAAACCAAAAAAACCCAAAAAGCCCGAAGAAAAAAATTTCTCATCCTCTCAGAAGAAAACTTATGTCTGTCCTCTTTGATCTAAAGGGAGATGCTGCAGGGTTGGGTAGGACATGTGGTAGTCCATTTCCATGTTTGCTCCCATGACATGAACATCACAGTTATTCCTTCACATCTCATAGAGAGTAGTGCAGGCAGGTTGCCAGGGAAGATGCTAAGGCATGAACATTCAGCAATATGGCTTTCCATCCCAGTTGCCCAGCCTGCAAGGCTGTTTAACCCCTGCTGTTGAATAACCATGTTGAACTGGGATCAAAACTACATTTAAATTCAAAATTCTTCATTTTGCTGTGGGTTATAGAAGTGATTGAGCCTCAAGTGATAGATGCAACACACTGATGAGAACCTGATCTATAATCAGACCTTCAGAAAATTTAGTGCTGCAAAACTAATTGAACAGTTTCCCACCCTGGAGAGAAGTGGAGAAACTGAAGATTGGAAAGTAATTGAGTTAATTTAATAGTCATGTAAAACCAAAGATTCCTTAAGTAATAAGGAACTGAACAGAGACCCATAATTATAGCAAAAGAGAGGGGGGAAAAGCTGGCTAGCAGTTACATTGTCATCTCTTGTTCCAAAATTTGCATGAATGGTACAATGAAAACATACATTGAGTGAAGTGATTGCAGTGGGCCATGTTACAAAGCCAGATGACAGATACATTATTTCCTCCAGAAATTGTCCAAAAATGTGGTTTGATTCCAGATATCCAACTCTGAAAGATGTCTGGGAGGTAATATTTATTTTGCATTTAGTTTGGGATGTTTCCTGTCCTATACCAACATGACTACTTATCTGCCCAGGTACATGGCTCTAAAACAAGTTGAAAGCAAGGAGAAATCATAAAGCAGAGAATAGGAGGCCAAAGACACTTTTGCCTGTTAGGCCATGCTAGCCAGGAAGCCAAACACTCTGCCTTTATACAGCTTTATCAGGGAATTTTTGTAAATATCAATCCCATGTTTTGCAATGCACAAAATAACCACAGCTGTGTGATTAGGCTGATAGCATCTATCACCCTTATTCTCATTCCCGTGGGGCTGCTGCAATGTAAAATGTGTCTCTCTCCTCATCCTGATACAGGAGTATTTTGTTTTTGCAGAAGTAACATATTTACAGAAATTTCACGATTATAAGCCACACCTGAATATAAGCAGCACTTTTTTTTTTTTTTTAAATGGAGGATCCATGTGTAACAAAGTAACAAATTAGTAACAGAATCACTGCCAGCTGGGTTTGGTATCAGGTGCTCAAGTTGCAAACAGTTTTCATAGACCAGCAAAGCCTTTAAAGGCAGCCCCAGGCACCCTCCCAGCTGGCTCTCGCTTCCGGGTTGGCATTTCACTGGGATTTGTCCATAGATAAGCCACACCTGAATATAAGCCGCACTACTGGGGTAGGCTGGATTCTTCAATAAAAAAGGTGTGGCTTATAATCGTGAAATTACTGTAACTCCATTAAATATAATGGCATCAGAATGACATGAATGCTCTTTTTAGCTGTCTGTGTGAGCGCTTTTGCCTTGGAGCAGGGAAATCCTATAAAAGCCTCCATTCTCCACACTATGCCAATGGATGACACCATCGGGTACCAATGGGAATGTTGCTGCACTCTGGGGAAGTAGTTGTGCCCCGCTGATATCAGTTTTGGTATTGTCCACACCTCCTCAGCTCTGCACCAGTATGTGACATTTCCTTCAGTAATTAAGAAGGTTATCTGAAAAATGGGTAAAATTATACACATCAGAACAGTCTTCCTGGGATCAGTCATCTGTTCTTCAAGCTGGTTTTTCTTGTAAAAACAAAACCATCAGAATCAACACTATGGCATGCTGTGAGAATTAACAGATGTTGCAGAGCAGCTAGGGACCTGGAGTGCAGGATGTTTACAGCATGGCTGTCACAGTTTTGTGAGGCAGTGCAATTCTTGCTGGATGTTTCAAATTCAGATGGCTTCCCCAGCTGGCACCCTGAGCAGTGGTGGCACATGCACCTGAGAAGGTTTACCTGTGCTAACCTCTCAGAGTGATTTCTAGAGATATTAAAAAGTTGTATGGTTGTTCACTGCGCTTAACGCTAAACCACTCACACCTCCCATGGACAGGCAGATGAACTGACTGACACCTTGTGCTTCAAAATCCTGGGAGCTGCTCTCCTGTGGCAAGTTCCTTCCTTCATGCTGAAGGCTTGGAGGTTGCTGCTACGGGAATTAATTATTCCTTCTGCTTGCATCTCTAGCTTCAAGTACCTCGAGGACAGTAGCAGCAGCTGCTGCAAATTTAGGGGTCAACAAAACATAAAAGTCCTTGTATTACCACAGTTGTTCTTTCCATCCTAATGAGAAGAAGACAAACAGCTGCTGCAGGAAGATTGGTGACTGTTGCGTTCGCATGCCCGTGCCCCCTGAGAGAGACAGAGACACACCGTGATTCCATCGACCAAAAGCCCTTTATTGTTCCAAACAGCTTTTTACAACCTTGTAAATGTATCTCTCTAAGATCCTGTGATTGGTCTAAAGTCTGGCTGTCCAGCCTCCTTTTCACTCTATTTGGCTTCTTGCAGCTGGGGCAGGAACCCGTTGGACCAACCCTGAATTTTCCCAAATTTTCCCCTGGTGAGTTCTGTCCCACCAGTGAGCTTTTCTGTATTTGGGACAGTACAAGCCAGCTTGTACTGTGATAGGTGACTGCCCTCACCCCTATGGCAAAAAGTGTATTCCCTGGGAAGCTCAAGCTGATCTGTGGAGGACTAATGTATAAAGCAAGAAGGCAGCTGAAAGATTGGGAATGTCAGGACTGCCCTTGTTGTACTTCATCATTGCCTTCCAGCTCCCTTTGGGTGAGTGTTTCTACAGACACTTCTGTTCATGGCAGTGTCTCCACCCACTGCACACAGAGCACATGCTTCTAGCACAGCCCCTGCTGAAAAACCAAGCCTCCACATGCCCGAGAGGTTTGCTTGCAGCACTGCAGAACATGGTGATGCCTTGGGCCTTTCCAGGCATCAATGGAGGCTGATACTCTGCTGGACATTATTTGGTCCTTCTACAGACCAGTTATCTCTTAACAGACTCCAGATTCTCTCCTTGCTGCAGCCTACATTCGCTTCATGAACTCCAGATGAATTAACAGGAATTCTATGTTGTTAAGTGGAACAAACAGTTTCAGAGCATCTTTGAGATTCACTCTAATTTTAATTTGCCTTTTCTGGAAAAGAACCACTGTAATTTCCATTTACATTTTGAGCAAATTTAGAGCAGAGTGTAGCATGTGACCACATGCTGGGAGCTTTGGCTTGGTAAAATATTATAAATTGGCAGGACACTAATTAGCACACAGCCCTGTTCTCCCATTTGTCAACGTGGTTTCTGACTTTGTGTGAGGAACCAAATCAAATGTAAGTAAACAATCTGGAATTTGCAATCAGAAATGCTTGGCTACAAAGCTGTTTGACAGCTTGGAAACATAGGCACAAAGATGGCAGTACAGTAACAAAACCATCCAATTTACAGGCAGAGAAAATTACAGTAATTTCACGATTATAAGCTGCACCTGAATATAAGCCACACTACTGGGGTGGGTTGGATTCTTCAATGAAAAAGGTGGGCTTATAATCGTGAAATTACTGTAATTGAAATTCCCTGTCACTTGCAAAAGGCAGAATCTGTAGAGGAAAATCCAAACTGAAGGAGAGATGAGCTGCTATCAGTTTCAGGATCAGATTGGCATGTTCACCCATTAAAGATCCACTGCTGCCAGGACTGTGATGACTCTCTCCGTATATCTCCTACACCTTTTTGCTCTGGCATGTGACCATCCTGTGGAGTTTTGGTAGTGGTACAAAAGAGCTTATATTTATCACAGAAAACGGGGACGTATTTCCAGGCCATAGGGTATGCTTTGGAGCATTCTCTTGTGTGGCTGTCTGGGGTCATAGGGACTGGATTTCACAACCCAAACAGCTTTTTGAAGTTGTTGAAATATGTTATGTGCTTGTTAGCACTTTCATTCTGATGCACAAGATAAAATTTTGCTTGACTCTAGAACCAAAATTCTTGGGACAGATGCAGCTGAACCCTGGCCGTGCCTGACTCAGGACAGATGGGTGCTGGAGCTGCCAACCCAGGAGCACTGCCCTGCTTTGAACAGACTCTGGTGAGTTAAAGGAGCACGTTTCTCTTAGCAGTGCCAGCAGGGGAAAGGATTAGATTGTAAGGGGGGGTCCACCAATGTTTTCATGCACCTGCAGTCCAAGCTGCAGAGAAGTGTGTAGGCAATCCAGGCAAGAAATTTAATGAGCTTTGCTTAATAAACTGCCCCAAGGGAATTCCTGAAGCAATTTACTTCTTAGATTTACAGCAGTAAAAGCGTAAAAATTTAGACTAGCTCTTTATAAAGCATGAAATAGCAAGGGATTTGTCACAAAGAGGAAATATGACTTGGTAACTAGATAGGAAATGAATAGCTGAGCTAAAGGCAGAGTTCAGAAAATGAACTGAAATGCTGTTTCAGGAGGATTTTTCTATTACGGCTAATCGTAATAATAGCTGCTCAATGACATAATCCTCAAGCAGCATGAAATGCTTCTGGTCTCATGCACTTAAGCTTAACTGAAAGAATTTACAGGCCTCTAATAGAACCACAATTTTTTTACTTCTGGTATTTGTATTATTGCTGATTTGTATTTTTATTTGTATTATTGCACTTCCATCAGAGCTCTTAGCTCTGGCCCCTCTTACAGTGCAGGCAGACTCTTACAGTCAGACCTGATGCAAACTTACTTTTACAGAGTTGAATTAGCCTAATGACCAAACCCAGTTCTGGTCCTGAGTGCTGCATTCATGCTTGGAGAGGTGGTGGTTAATATTCAATTAGTTGTGTGGACAAAGGATTTGAGAACTTCTTTGCTACACCAGAGGTAACATGGAGGTTACCTAAAAGCTATTGAAGCTCACGTGCTCTCAAGAGTTGTTGTGTTTTTCACATTCTCACAGTGATTTGCTATAACAATTAGTTGCTACAAGCCACATGAGAAGAAATTCTCATCTCCTATTTTTCTCAGCAGTGCCTCCATTCAAAATTAAATCAGTATGTCAAGTGGCCCAACTATCTATGTCTACCGTTGAAGAGCATGTGCAGGGAGCTTCCTGGCGCACTGTAGGTGTTACTGTGTATGTTTCCATTCCTCCTTATTACTTTTTTGTTCTGCAGAGCTGGGGCCACCAGCGTGACAGTCCATAATTTTTCCTCTGGGCTGGTCACTATAGGTTTCCAGGCAGCTGCTGCGTGTGGATTATCGCAGCACCTGGTTGTTCCTCTGCCACTGTTTTGGGAAGTGAGTTGTTTATTCCCAGTTCATCTGGGGCTGATGTTCCTACCTCATGATATTTTGCAGCTGGTATGCTTAGCCATCACCTGAGATGAGGGTAAAGGATTAAGAGAGATAGGGTCATTAAAACCGAACTTATTTCTGTTTGGAATTATATCCTTAGGTCACACAAGTCAAGATGAAATCTAGGCTGTCTTTTGCATGTGTAGAAATCTTCAGTCACAGGGTTTTCAGTGAGTATGTTGAGCCTCATATGATGCATGGAGGATGGAAAGAAGGAAAAAAAGATGTCCTGGTCCTTTCTGCTGTCTTTCAGCTGCCAGCAGTGAATGCAGGAGAGCTCCAGTAGCCCTGAGTCATTGGGAAGCCTGGCTAGGCTGACTTTATGGGACATGAAGTGCTGTCAGGATATCTCAGCCCAGAGCCAAAGCTGTATCTCTTTTACCATGGGAGGAATCAATTGCAGCAATTTTTGCCTCCTCCAAAGAGTTTGAGAGCACAGAGATATTACATGCCTGCTGGTTTTATGTTAATTGGATACATGTCAGACCTTTGCCTCCCCAGTGGTCCTTTTCATTTGGGATGCATGTAAACAGTGACTTTCCAGCGCTCCTATCACAAGCTAGTGATGTAAATTGAAGGATGTTCCCATTTTTAGCAGTTTACTGCTACACATCTCCACCAGACTTTTACTTTACTCTTACAAAAATACCTTCCCTGGCTATAGGTGTCAGCAATCAGATGAAATCCCATTGTACTTCAGCCAGCAGCCAGGCAGCACAACTCTATAAAACTCTGCTCCCCTCCCTCTCCTTTCATTGTTTCACCTGTTGTTGCCCTTTACCTAATCAACAACTTCTTAATGTTTCACCACTGCCTTGCAAGGTCTGTGCTCCTGGAATGTTCATCAGTATTCATGGGATTTGTCAGGACCATGATTGAGCATATTGAACACTTTCCGTGGAATTCCCAGCCCCTGTGTCACTGTCATCTGGGAGAATCTCAGTTTGTATAAGAGAAAGTACTCTGTCATGGTCACAAAGAAAAGCCGGAACACAAGGTCCTGGCACATTCTGTAAAGCCATAAAGCTGTGGGCAGAGGAACCATTAAAATGTATTTCTAAAAATCATGGAAAGCATTGAAGTTCTAATTTCAGTGTTTATAGCATGGCTTTGGGATTTGGGGTTGGAAGTGCTGTGAGTGTTACACACATGCCCTGCAGTGAGCAATTGCTAGCATGGGGCTGTCTTGTCTGCAACTCCCACAGAAAACTCACCAGGACGAGAGAGCAGAAAAGTCTGAGAATAGCTGATAATGGATTTAGACTCCTTGAGGGGTAGAGTAGACTCAGCAAACTGGTGGGAACAGCAGGTACCCAGCGCTACGAACATGCAGACTCAAGCAAATGGTGCTGTCTGCCTGCCTGGGGGCTGCACTGCCTTCAGCCAAAACCTTTGCCTGCCTGGTGTGGAAATCAGTGACTTCTGACTCCGCAATTCAAACCTGGCTTCTGCCCTGAACAGCCTGCAAACAGCCCATGCACCAGCCTCCCACAGCTTGTCCAGATTGCTGTTCACTGATCTGCACTGCTTCAGATTCAGATGAGACACCTCACCTAGCAGAGATCCAGCTCTGCTGCCTTCCCTGCCATGTTTGGGTTGCTCATCAAACCAGGTGTCCATTCAACACACACACTCAGTGGTCTATAGAACAAACTGATGGGAACATCAGACATCGAGCTATTCAGAGGAAGACAATGAAACAAACTGCTGTTTCAGGATGTCTTGTGGCCTTTTGATTGGACAACATTAATAAAAAATGCTTATGTTGCACAGGAAATCTGGTTAGTCTCCATGAAAGAACCTCTCAATTGTTAATTTCATTTCTGCCAGAGACTAAAATTTGGCTGCTGTGATCATTGTCAGACTGGGTTGATCTAATATTCGTAATCATATCCGTAATTACACAGCCAATCACTTTTTAACGGACAGTAGGACCCCTGAAAAATGTATCTGGTTGGGCTAGCAAATCCACCCACTCTAGAGATCCCTGCTTCTAGTTTGTCTTGCTTATGATATTGAACAGTTTGAAAACTTTCACTGAAGTCCACACAAACCACAATTCATATTGTTCCCCTTCACTGTGCAAATGCATCTATCGTACTATTTGTTTTGATTCCATTTATCCTGTTAGAATACAGCCAATGACCCAGTCATGAGGTGAAAGACAGATCAGCTGCTCTGAATATCTTGGGAAGACAGACTGAAGTTAGTTAATGAGAGACAGTCTTCTTACAAGGCAATGAGTCAGATTCTTTTTTAGTTTCCTTATATCTTATAGATAGCATTTTGATTCCTTATCTCTTTAAGACAGCATGTTCATAGCTTGGAATCTAGCATAAATGAAAATACCATGACTATACATGCTACAGATTTTTCTGTCTGGAGAACAGATATTTAATACTAAGACTTAACTATCATAATTACTTACAGTACCATACCATGCCTACTTCTCATTTGCCTGGCTGTGGTTCATACTAGTACAGGGGAGTTTGTAGTTACTAGAGAGATAAAGGCCATAAATTTAGATTCTCAGATGATTAAATGTCAAATTTGGCATCAGAAATCCACCAAAATCCTCTGGAATTGCATGATTGTGAATTCCTTCTTGTCATCTCTTGGAAATCATGACCTTCACTTGGCTGTGGAAAATGTCAAAACCTCCAAAACAGTGTTGGGCTGTGTTTAAGACATATTGTGTATTATCTGCTATAGAAGAAGCATGACTATTAAAGAATAGACCAGGAACAAAATAAATGGAGTTTCCACTTTCTTTGATCACAGCTGATTTCTGAGATTTATCAGCTTTCTGGAAACACAGCATTGCTGTCTAGGTTTCAGAGGAGTGCCCTACTTTTCTTGTAAAATCACTTTGTAGATGATATGGTTTTCATTTACCCAAGCCTAGGCATGGGGATTTCACCTTTGTTGGGATACTCACTTTCAAAGCCTCACTTGTTTCTCCAGAGGGATAGTGCTTATGTTAAGCAAAATAAATTTTAAAAAAAGGCAAATAGTGTCCCATTATTAAGAAAAAGTACAAAGAGAAAAAAGATTGTTATTCAATAGAGAAGGAGAAGTAGAGAAGGAGTCTATTTCATGTCTTTACAAAGCCCTCCCCCCAGAGCAGAGGGGAGGGCTAAGAGTGGAAGTCAAAATAATGGGAGAGGGCTCTTGGCTACCTTCCAGGGAAACAGTGAGAGTTCCCATTGGATTAGAGTAACACCAACTTGGAAGCACTTCCAATTTGCCATGTAGTAACTGTGCTCCAGTCTGAATAGCCAAAAGCCTGGACTGGCTGCTAAAGTACCCTGAACTCCCTGTGAACACTCCGAAACTTCAAAGCTTAAGCAGAAGACCGAAAATGAAGCATGAAAATGCTGGCAGTGTTGAACCTATAATGAACCTATAGCAAATTTGGTAGTTTTCCCTTGCTTGCTTTCTGTAACCTTTTCAATAACCCTGCCCCACAGCTGCCATGAAGACTCTGTAGAGCTGCTGCACGGCCGGGGCCAACTCCAGCCAGCTGGCCAGTGGTGAGACAGGAGACTGGAGGGAGGGTGCCTTGAGGGTGCTCATCAGCTCTGTGTAAATGAAATAACACTTCCCCTTGAATGTTCCATCTTTGACAGTCTTGTGCACTTTTGGGATCATGTAAGAACCTGAAGTGACGCTTCAAGTCAGTCAGAGCTGAGGGACCGCACAAACCAGCAACATGAGCTCAGAATGCACTCCCTAAGAAAACTCTACACTCGTTATGTAAACAGCTGAACTCAGGCTTGTTTTCAGGGAGTTTTCAGAGCCACAGGCAATACAGTTCCCCAGAGTAACAGTGCAGGGCCAACAAATGGTTTCCAACAGCCACCTAAATGCAGAAAAGGGGGGAGAACTCTGTGACAGGACAATGTGAAATGCAGTGTTTGCAGCTGTTGAATGCAGAACTGAACTTATTTTATTGCAACAGTGCTATATTCAGTTTCAATTAAATGCACTCAAGAGACCCATTTTCAAGTGTTATTCATACTGTATGACCAATTCTTCATTTACAAAAGGAGCATCCTGAGATAAAAAGACTACAAAATGAGTAATTCCTTTTAACAAAAAAAAAATTCCCAAGAAAGCAGGTTTCAGCAGAAGAAAAAGGATGTGTCCCATAGTACTAGGAAGCAGACAATCTAAACACTTCACACTATAACTGTTGAATCATAGCATGTTTTGGGTTAGAATTGATCTTACAAATCATCTAGTTTCAATCCCCCTGCTGTGGGCAGGGATCCATTCACCACATCCAGCACAAGTTGCTCAGGGCCTACTCCAAACTGGCCTTAAACAGGATATTATTAAGTATATTATCCTGAAAAATGTAAAATTTGAGTAACATGAAGGAAACAGATGTATTTACAGCAGGGAATTCAGACGATTTAATCAACTACAAACATGTATCTGAAAACCTTTGCCAGATCTGACTTTATGTGAGACTAGGGTGGGAGGAAAGAAATCTCTATCAGGGACGGACAAAGTTTATTTAACAGACATGTTTGTAAAAGTTAAAATACAGCTTCAGAGCTACAGCACCTGCATGGCTCCTATGCTTTTCCAGACAAGACTAGCATCTCCAAGTACTAAAGCTAGAGAAATCATCTGTAAAAACTGCTCCTTGAGGATGACTGACTTGACTAACTCAACAGATTCAATTTGCATTATTAACAATAAACATAATTACACAGATATATCAACAATACTTCCAGATAGTGCTGCAATTACAGGCTGATTGAACAGAAGATGCATCATGAAATCAAAGCCACAATTACTCAACAGAGAATGTGAACATGGTAAGGCACTTGTGCAGTATTAGATTACAGTGCTGCAGGAAATGACAGAGGAGCCATTACATTCTAGTCAACAGATTAATGCAGAAGCAGTACTTCAGGGAAGAGCAATTAAAGCCAATATATCTTCAGTTCCAGTGGCAAGGTGGTGAAGCTAGTGGCCCCTAGCTTACCAGAGGACTTTTTTTCTGATGTCTCAGACAAATCCTTCCAAACTTCTCATTCCCCTACACTGATGATAGTTCTCTCCCTTCTTTCCAATTTCTACTGCCTTTAAAATTCCAGTGCATTCAGCCCATTTATGCTTTTCTTTGTTAGATTCAGCATTTCTTTGCATCTGCCTCAGTGAGCTTTGGGACTGCCCCTAAATGCTTTCTGCCTTAAAGACTCTTCTCCAAACTCCTGTCTTTAATGAAGACTTTGCTGATGTATTTGTGTGGATGTGCTCTGCCCTCTGGCCTCCCTCTGCACTGCACTATGAGGAGAGGATCTGGAGCAAGCATAATGATTTCCTGGGTTTTGCAAAGCAGGAACACTTGCAGCATTAGATAAGTAATTATAACAACTCTGCCCTTTCATGACAGAAAACATACTAATCATTAGCAGTTAATAAAACAGTGGAGCACAGATTTGGCAAACATTTATTACTGTCTAGGAATTTCAGACTCACTTAGTGGTGGCAAACACATTACCTTAAGTGATGGCAAAGTTTGGCCCAAGGGATTCCAAGGAGTGAGAGCAGAACAAGACCAATGGAAATCCAATGGAAAGTGAGTATAAGAAGAAAGTACCTTTCTCAATGTGTAGAGGTTAGCAAAATAGCAGGCAGGGTGGCTTATTTGGTAAGAGAAGATCCTGTGGTACTTCAGCAGTGAGCACAGAATGATGTTGCTAGGGTGATTTCTTGGTGCATGGCAGGAAAATGTAATAAATTGATTTTTTTCATCTACTAGCCTGCCTGTAAGGCCTAACTTAGGGGAATTGTATGTTGCTCTGAGACTTCCAAATGAGATTGTATAAAGACATAGGATATAATAAACATAATTTTTAATAAACTTACTTGTTCTACAGTAGTCTGAAAACATGTATGGCACAATCTTCATGGTGTTAGATTTTGCTACAGCATGAAGAGACTCCCGAGAATTTTATTATAAAAATGTTTGAAAGTATCCATGTGCTTCAGATGTTTTGAATTCTGCTTGTCTAGTTCTGAGTAATTCCTGCTCCAAGAAGTCTGTTTTTCAGTGGTAATCAGACCACAGCAGCAACACATATCAGTGGGAGTTGATATGCTGATGAGTCAGTAGCCGGAAACTCAGGTGAGCTATCCAAATGAACGGATACTGCAAAAAAATTAAACCTATTAGTTGTGACACTAATCAACACCTACCACAGCCATCACACAAACAGGATGGAACAGATAGTTTACAATGTGCCAGCACACCTCATCCCCTAGAACAGAAAGGTGAACCACAATTTATGCCATCCTGTTTTTGCTGTAGTAAAGATTAATACACAGTGGGATTAATACAGCTCTAAGAGTGAACACTTGCTGTACTGCTCAGCTGTCTCCTTAATAATTATTTGCCATATAATAAGAAAAAAACATATGTTTCCATTTCCTTATGATTCTTGCTATTCAGCTGTTGATAATTTTTCCTTATTTCCTGATCTGCCTCTCTCAAATACATACATTTTAGTGCAATACCTTCCTTCAGCTGTAGCAGTATGTCAGAATGAGCTACGCCCTTTGCAGAGAGAAATAATTTTTTCTACTCCATTCAAATTGGCATAATTTGCCCTTCTAATAAATCTTTGATATATTAAAGTTGGTCCTTTTGGATACAGAACCAAAACCAATTGCAGAATAAAGAAGAGGGGTTGGAAACATCAACTAAAAACAAACCACAAAAATCCCACCCTTTCTGGATGTCTGCAAAGCTACATGGCACTCAAATCAGGCTTTGCAAAGAAAAAATGTGATAAGAATTCTCAATCATAACCAGAACTACCAATTTGAATATAATTTGAAATAAATGTGGGCATATTTAGTCTAAAGGGAGGTTAAAGGGAGGAAAAATTGTGTGAAGGAAAGAATGTTCCAGCATCTTTACACTGTAAGGTTAAAAGAAACACAGATGCAATTCTGTAAGACTGAAAACTCCAAAAAGTGATGATTATTAAAGCAAAGAAAACCTTTTATATTTAATTTCATTTCAATGTCCTTAAAAGTTACTGAACAGCTGATACTGTAGCAAAAAGGGAACTAATTAATTAAACAGTTGAGCAGTCAAATTAAATCCACAGTGCAAAACAGTAACCAAAGCAAAGTGAATTATCAAAACCTCACACCTTTCTACACAGCTCAGCCATTGACATTAATAATTAATAAAGTTCCCTTCTCAGACAGGAATTCTAGGGAAGTGTGAAAGAAAAAAAAAACAAAAAACACATCAAAGCAAAGCAAAACAATCCCACATCCTGCTGTTTTCTGTAAACTGAAGCCTCTCCACAAACGCTCTGGTGCAAAGGAACGGTGTAAAACTAAAACTGCCTTTGGTTCGGGATCAAGCTCAAGCAGCCTTCACCTTCGGGAGTGTCAAAAGCAGACACTAAAAGTTTCTACTGCATTTCACGAGGAATACCACTGACCAGTAGAACTCAGTGTGGGTATAAAAGTTATGTTTTTGCGAAGGGAAGGACTTCTTGAAAACTTTACCCATATCCTTAAATTGCTGCCACAAGGAAAACAATTCTTACAGCGCACACAAGAATGTTTTTACACTGAGCTCTAGGAAAAAGCCGCTGTAACTTTGAACACAGGGCATGAAGCTTTGCCAGCCGCTCCGGCTCCTGCGCTTCCGCGGCGCCCGCGCCCTCACACACCGCTGGCGCACGGCGCCCCCTGCCGGCCGCTGCCGGGGAGCGCGCTCGGCCCCGCCCGCTCGCGTGTCCCTCGCCGCTGCCCGTAGTGACGCGGCCGCGGCCCGTGCTGCAGCGGCCCGAGCGGTTCCGGGGCGGTCGCGGCGCGATGGTGAGAGCGGCCCCGGCACCCCCGGCCCGGGACGGCACCGAGCGCGGCTTCGGGGGCCCAGAGCGCGGCTCTGTCTGCGGCACCGAGCCGGGGCCCCGCGCCCCTTCGGGCTCCGCCGCCAGCGCCCGGTTTTGCGGAGTCACCGCCGGCGCCTCCGGGCCGCGGCCCGGCGAGAGGGGGAGCGCGGGCGGTGGGGCCGGGCCGGGCCGGGCGGGACGCTTGTTTTTGTTTTTGGACGATAAGCTGCAATGTGTTAGCGCTTTGTTTAGAAGGAGGAATCCAATTACGGGATTTCTGCACGCGGAATTGCCCGTAGGCTTCTCGGTTCACAGAACTGTACATCCATTTAGGTTTTTGTCGTTTGTTATTTTTATCTTTTGTCTAGGGTCAAAGTCAGAGTGGTGGACATGGTCCTGGCGGTAGTAAGAAGGACGACAAGGTAACTGAAACCCAAATAAATACTTAAAGAATCAACCACAAGTGTGCTGCTACAGAGCCTGGCTGCAATAGGCTTTTAAAAATTACTTAAAATACTGTTGTATTTGGAACCTGCTCTTGCTGGCTCTGATGAGTGTCATTTCTGGGTGTATGTTGGAGAAAACAAGTGTTCATAAACAGAAAAAAGGAAGCTCAAGAAAAACTGAAATTTCTTAACAATGACTTGTTTTTTAAAGAAATAAAACTATAAATGTGCCAGGGTTAGGAAAGACTAGAAGCCTTCAAGGTGTCACTTGAGGAACTGTACAGTAGGAGTGTACTTCAGGTTGTGGGACATCAGGGGCCTCCCTGGTCACCTGTGGAACTGAAAGTACAATGTACACAGCATGAAGTGTGTAGGCTGGGAACCGAATGTGTTCTGATTTATTCATTGAAGTGCAGCAGAAAGGTGGAGATTGAATATTTTTCATCTGTTAGTTTTGTTTATGATTTACATCAGGCTTGAGCCTTCCATGTCCTGTATTCACTGAAGACAGAAGCTTAAATTAGAAAGAAGGATGTAAAATAAGCAGGAAAGGAAATTTTTGAACATTCATAAAAAATAAGAGTCATGTTTCTTTTGGGCTTCTTCCTGCAGATCATAAGGAGAAATCCTTTACCTTGAGCTGTTTTTTAGTCTGTGCAATTTACACCTCTGTGTATTGTTTGTTGTATCCTGATTTTTTTCTCTTCTTATGGAATTATTTTTATGAATTAGGATAAGAAGAAGAAATATGAACCTCCAGTTCCAACCAGAGTGGGGAAAAAGAAAAAGAAGACCAAGGGACCAGATGCTGCCAGCAAACTGCCCCTGGGTAAGCATCCTGCCTGCCCTGCAGAGCTGCGGACTGTCTGCTCTTCAGGAAGTACAGACAGAGCTCTTCTGTCCTTGAGATCTGCCTCTGGAGGTCACTAACACAATGCCAAATGTAATTTTATTTCTAATTAATATTTAAGAAGCGCTCTACAGAATAACATTATTGTTTTGCAAGATACAGTCAGTGAATTCCCAGGTAAGAGAGAGAAAAATTAAACTGAGGAAAACTGCAGGGGAAATATTAAATCTGTTTTTCACCTGGAGTTACAGTGGGAGGTACAAGTTACAGTCAGGAAAATAAAGCAGAATTTCTAGTAATGAATTAGTGATTAGTTGGTACCATGTCAAACTTGTTCTAAAATACTGTGATTCTGCTTTGGTTACAGTGACTCCTCACACACAGTGCAGACTCAAGTTGCTGAAATTGGAGAGAATTAAAGATTACCTCTTGATGGAGGAAGAGTTTATCAGAAATCAAGAGCAGATGAAACCTTTGGAAGAAAAACAAGAGGTGAGGTTTGAGTCAGCTGTTACTTTTAATGTTACAGTAAAGGCTCTTAATTAATGTGAAGCACTTCATACCAAAGCAATGGAAATAAAGTACCACCAGTGTGCAAGTTGATACATATCAGGTTTGTTACAATTCCTAATGAATTGGCTAAATTGTTTTAGACCAAGCATGGTTCACTACAGATGAAGCCATGGCAGTTTTTTATTTCTTAATGCTCTGTCAAAGTGCAGCTCACAGATATCCATCAACAGAGAAAGAAGGTTCCAGTTATTCACATCCACATAAATGGTGGCTGTAGAGTAGGACTAAATTAAGAGTGGATTTTGTTACTGACCTCTTCATTTTTGGGGCAGTAGAACAATAGGAAAGACTGGTTCTGCTATGTTCTGTCTGAATTATTGAGCCAGTGTTGTACAGGAATATTTTTGCCTGCGTTGTTCAGTTGTTTCTTGGATTCTTCTTCGCAACAGGAGGAAAGGTCCAAGGTGGATGATCTGAGAGGAACACCGATGTCTGTGGGTACCTTGGAGGAGATCATTGATGACAACCACGCCATTGTGTCCACATCAGTGGGATCAGAGCACTATGTCAGTATTCTGTCTTTTGTGGACAAGGACCTGCTAGAGCCAGGCTGCTCTGTTTTGCTAAATCATAAGGTGAGTTGTTTTTATAAAATCGAGTTTCTTACATGTTCTTGTACTGTTTTTAACTGGCCTTTTTTTCTGAGGACTACAGGAGAGAGAATGCTGTTTATTTCACACACCTGAATAAGTGGGCATAGGGATTGGATGTCTGTTTGAATTAAAAATGTTGCTTGCCTTCTTTGACGACTCTTAATTCTTGAATTAGGTTCATGCTGTGATAGGAGTCCTGATGGATGACACAGACCCGTTAGTGACTGTGATGAAGGTAGAGAAAGCTCCTCAAGAAACCTATGCTGATATTGGTGGCCTTGACAACCAAATTCAAGAAATCAAGGTATTCAGTTGTATTCACAGTTAAACCAGCAATGTAACTGTTGTGCTAGGAGATGAGAAGGGAAAAGCAGGACTGGCTGCAGTTCTTGTAGTGGTGTACTTTATCTTTCTGTAGTGCATTTCTTCATTAGATTTTACTAGGCAGACTTGCAGACCTCAGTCTTTTAAGTGGGTCACCAGAGGCTGTATGCACAGGAACCTTTCACAGCTGCTCACGAACCTGTAGAACCCAGAGTTTTTTAAATTTCTCTAATAGCTTATTACTTTGCAACATACTAAGTTTTGGTTATTGCAAAATGAGAGTTAAATAGTAAAAACTGCAGAGGTTATTTTGGGTGTCTGATGCTGTCCAATCTAAGGATTTAGTCTCTCAGGGCTTGTTTTGTTTTTGCATTTGTTTATTGTTTGGTTGGGGTGTGTTGGGTTGGTTGTTTTTTTTTGTCTACCAACAGAACTCTGCCTGAACCTTACTAAAATTCAACCCTTTTGTTCTGGGTAGGTGTCTGAAACTACAAATGCTCTTAAAATCTGTGGTATCTGGTAACTTTATAGAAGGTACCCTTTCATGAAAAGTTCCCTAGCCTCAAGGTCATCCATAGGTGTTGGGGGTTCAGGAACTCCAGGGTTTTAAATTTGGGATGATGCATTGAGGATGGAGGAGATGGAACGTTCGGTGCTGCTCTACCACATGTCAAGTAGAAACAACAGGAAGACCTGTGCAGGTAGAGTAGAATTGGAGGCAACAGAGAGCAATGCTGTTCAATGTCTGTCTTGAAATCAGTAAAGTTCTTTCTGCCTTCACTGCTTTCATTATTGCTGGAGATCCCTACAGATCTTTGTAAGACCACTCAGTCTTACAAAAACATGTTTGTTTTTCTTGTGCTTCAGGAGTCTGTGGAGCTTCCTCTCACCCACCCTGAATATTATGAAGAGATGGGTATAAAGCCACCCAAAGGAGTCATTCTTTATGGCCCACCTGGCACAGGTATTTTACAGTTCAGTAACATCTGTGCTGAGATAACACAAATAAAATAATTTACACTCGGTTAGTATTTAAGTATTAGCATTTAACTAATTTAGTTAGCATTGCCAAGTCTGTCACAAATTTCATACAATTGTTTTGTTAGGACACTTTTTTCTTTCTCTTTCCTTCTCTGCAAACTAATTACATTATTTTTTTTCCGACTAAAAATAGGCAAAACTTTACTTGCCAAAGCAGTGGCAAACCAAACGTCAGCAACCTTCCTGCGAGTGGTTGGTTCAGAGCTCATCCAGAAGTACCTGGGTGATGGGCCAAAGCTGGTGCGCGAGCTGTTCCGCGTGGCTGAGGAGCACGCGCCGTCCATCGTCTTCATCGATGAGATTGATGCAATTGGTACAAAGAGGTACAGGAGCTGAGCTCTACTGCACTCACTAGGATTACCGAGGGCAGCAAAAGCTTTTCTAGAAACACTTCTTTTGCGTCTATACTGAAACTCAGTTTCTTGACTCTGCTACCATTTGCATGCGCTGTTTTGATGTAAGCGTTTGTAACAAGTAACACTTCAAATGACTTCTGTGGAAACACAATATATCACAGCCTTTTCATACTAAATAGTCATGAGGAAAGAGAACCTCTGTTCTCTTGCTACATGGCAGCATCTCTAGGAGAGAGTGTCAAAGCCAGAAAGAGACTGTGGATATAGGATCCTCTAGCTGCAAATCCAAATACTGTAATTGGCTTTAGTGATCCAATGGTAAAGTAGGATATTTAATGTAGAATATATCCATTTGTTGTTTGCCTCTCGAGTAGGTGGCTAAATACCTGAGAGTATTTTACAGGTTATGCAGTGTATGTCACAAAGAAGCATTGCTTGTGCCACACTGAACTGTTATTCAGCCCATATCCAAACTGTATTACTTTGAAAATTCTGCAAGTTTGTTGGAACTGTCCAATGCAAATAGTCTTCAAAGTAGTCAGTGTTTTTTAAATAAATTAGAAGGTGCTCATACATGTTTACTACATGGCCACCAGCCCCAAGTGCCACTAGACTGAAGTGCCAACTGCTGCCTTATGCATGGATGTATACTTCTTTTAAAATTAGGTTATTTCCTTTTTTATATTGGTTTTGTTAGGTGGGAAGAAGGTATTTCCAAATATATAATAAACATGAAAAAAAACAATTTCCTTCACATGATGGCTGTTACATTCCCCAACTACAAGAATAATTCAGTGTCTCTTTACTTACCTAGATGTCTCAACGTGATTCTGAAAACCTGTGTTTTGTTTATATGGATAAACATTACATTTTTTATTTTAATCTCTTATGGATATTTACAAGCAAAGTATCCCTCTACCTCTTTTGTTTATACCTTTATGTCAGTTACTTAGTGCTTTTTCAGACTATGCTTTTTTTTCTTAAAGGTATGACTCAAATTCAGGGGGGGAGAGAGAGATCCAGCGCACAATGTTGGAGCTGCTGAACCAGCTGGATGGGTTTGACTCGCGGGGAGATGTTAAAGTTATCATGGCTACAAACAGAATAGAAACACTGGACCCAGCTTTAATTAGACCAGGTAAGGGACTTCCCTGCTGTGTATGCTTTCTTGTGAAAGGACTTGTCATAACTTGACAAACACAGGCTGGTAAAAAGACTGCACGTTTGTTCTTATTCACCATCTCATCTATGCTGGTGTATCTGTTGAAATCAGAACCCATTCATAAGCTTCGAAATGGGAGAAAAATCTTCAGAAGAGAAGAAATGTGCTAATTTCTTTACATATACAAAACCAATTTGAATACTCTTCCTTTCCATTAACGTGGCACGGCCATTTTAAGTAGCTGTTAAGCAGGCTGTGTGCAGCAGCAGCACACCTGCAGCAGCTGGGGAAGGTAGAGCAGCAGCACCTGTGTTGTGGGGGTAACAGCCTGGGCCTTAGCAGAGACAGCTTGGATCCTGGTGCAAGGAAAGCAGACCTGGCACATTGCTGCCATTTGGGGCATGAGGGAGGGAGATGTGGTGAATTTGAGCAGGCACTGGTAGTATTTTTAAATGGTAAAGCAGAGTATGTCTGTGGTGTCTCCAAGACACAATTCATTGTGGCAGGAAGGATCATGGAACTGTTTATGTTGGAAAGAACCTTTCAGGTCAGTGAGTCCAACCATTAAGCTAACATGGCAAAGTCCACCGCCAAGCCACCTCCCCAGCTGCCACTTCTTCACCTGTTTTGAGCACTTGTAGGGATGGTGACTTCACCACTTCCCTGGGTGACCTATTCCAATACTTGACAACCCTTGCCATGAAGAATTTGTTTCCTTAAATCCAATCTAAACCTCCCCATGTGAACTTGAGGCCATTTTCTCTTGATCTGTTACCTGGGTGAAGAGACCAACTCCCACCTGGCTACAACCTTCTTCCAGTTGCAGAGGGTGATGAGATCATCCCTGAGCCTCCTGTTCTCCAGATGAAACATCCCCAGATCCTTCAGATCTTCATCCTTCAGATGTTCCTCATGGGATTTGTGCTCCAGACTCTTCACCAGCTCCACTGCCCTCTCTGGACATGCTCCAGCTTAAGAATTACTGTCAGTCAAACCCTTCAGGTGTTCTTCCTGCTCTTTCCAACATGCAAAAAAACTAAGACTGAACTTTTCTTTTGCACAGGACGTATTGATAGGAAAATAGAGTTCCCTCTACCTGATGAAAAGACGAAGAAACGAATCTTTCAGATTCACACAAGCAGGATGACATTGGCAGATGATGTGACTTTGGATGAGCTGATCATGGCAAAAGATGATCTCAGTGGTGCAGATATTAAGGTCAGTGTTTATACTTCAAAGCAAAAATCAAATCTCATTTTTGCTGCATCCAAAACTATTGTCATTTGAACTGTTCACCAATTTTCTGCTTTTACATCTGCTTTTACTGAGGGATAGTGGGATGGTTGAAAATACCTTTTATGAGTGCCAGATACTCTGCTTTATAAATGGGAAATTAACAGAGTTATAATTACGAAGTAGCTCGTGTTGGTAAGAGTATGTACCATATTAACTGAATTTGAAATTTTAAAGTAGCTAAGTAGAAACTAAAAGGAAAATGTGGAATCATGTGTGAGGTATTAAACATGATTTAAGGTGGTACAGGATAAGCAGCATTTTTAGGGACTATGTTGTAGGGCAGATAAAAATGCAGCTGTGTATTAGGAAGCTTCAGCCATACCCTGTGTGCTTTGTTAAAGCAGATAAAAGCCCTTGCTGCAGTTACCACACTCAGGAGCTTAAACGAACATGACACTACTCTCACCTCCCTGCAGAAGGATCACACAGCTGGATGTGTCTTTCCTTGCATGAGGGAAATTACTCGTTATAAAGCTGCTTGTCAGGGAAGTGTTAACTCTTGACTACTTCTGTCCTTTTGGACACACTCATCTGGCTTTATCCACTTCAGTGCTAAAGAACAGTATCAAACTGAAGAATGCAGATTTTGTTAACACACCTCTCCTCTAGCTGCTGGAGTAGTAGGAAGGTACGGCGAAGGGGTTACACAGAAAATGTAACTGTTCTTGCTTCCTGTGTTGCAGGCAATTTGTACGGAAGCTGGATTGATGGCTTTGAGGGAACGGAGAATGAAAGTAACAAATGAAGATTTCAAAAAGTCTAAAGAGAATGTTCTCTATAAAAAGCAAGAGGGAACCCCTGAGGGACTGTATCTTTAAGTCATCTCTTTGGAAACTATACAGAACTTTCTGCATTGATAAGTCTTGTGTAACACCAGACAGCCAGTTTGCATTCATGAACAGGTTAAAAGCTGGTGAGTTGTGGGTTTTCAGTCAGTGTATGCTTCACTTCCCAATAAAACATTTATTTGAGTTGAATTGTTTTGGTGGCAAAGCCTTGCTATTTACATGGAACCATGTGTTGCATTCTCTGACTTTCAAGAAAAAAGTGCTGGTGACCCAAGTGCTTGTCTCAGTGACATACACCACATGGGGAGGGAGCAATGCAGGTGCCCCAACTCCCAGTCCTCCTTAGGCATGGCAGTCTCTTAAAACTACCCCTAGCATTGCTGTTGTTCTTGATTGCCTTCTTATACCTAGTGTCACTTTTGAGCAACCTATGTCATCAATCATTTACACAAGAAAATCAGTTACAAGTATGCAACCCTGAGCAACACTGAGATACACTTTAAAGGTACCCATCTCTAGCATTTGCAGTTTATAAAAGAGCAAGATGGGTGCTCATTAGTAATCTTATCTTAAACATCTAAGCATGTTTGGATAGGGTACTTTTAAGATTAGAGCTTACAAATTTGTTTTTTCCCAGAAGGGGTTTCAATTCATTAGATAAACACCCAAGCTAGAGAATGTCTGAAAAGAACCTGCTGTCCATAGCAGGATGTGCACACTTATGAGGCACCAGCCCCAGTGCTAGAGGTGCAGGTCTGCTGTGCAGCAGTTGTGCACAGAGGAATTCTAACTACATGTCCCATTCTTGGTGCTCTACTGCAGAACTCTGACTTCTTCCCCTCTACACAATTCTGTTGCTACTGCTTCATTCCCATGGGGGCTACGAGTATAGAGGCTCAGTGGTAGCCATGCATATACTGCTTATGAAATACCCTGTGTAGTACACTTCTGAGAAGGGCTTGTTAAGTTCTAGGTAATTAATCTTCAAACATTGTACATGTGATCTTTAAGGTTTATATAAAAGTTCCATATGCAAACCAGTTATGGAATGTGCAGCCTTTGTTCTGGGAACTTTCTGTGGGAGCAAATGCAGGCCAGTAACAGACGGTGGAGAGTTAGACCAGAGCCATGCCTTTGCTCACTGCCAGTGCTGCAACAACAATGGCAGTAGCAGGGCCAAGAGATTTTATTTTTCTATGTAAAAAATATGTGGCTCATTGTTAAAAATGAGCCCTACAGATGAATGGGGTCCTTTATTTAATCTGGATGACAGAAATCCTGAAATAGAATTGTTTTTCGTCTGGAGCTAGAAAAACAAGTTTTATTACCCATTCTTATAAACCTTAGGAGATCTGTCTCCTTGGAAAGGTCATAAAAAGCTTGGGATTTTTTAGCACTTTCTAATCATGGCAGTTGATCTCACTGTTGCTTGAGGGGCTGAAGAGCTTTATGACATGTGGCAAGCAAGGCACTTTTATTTGGGACAGGGCTGTTACTGCTGGCTCAAAGCAACAGCCACAAAGAGATGGGTTCAGCTCCCTGAAGAATAGCTGCATTGCATTAAATGAACCCAGGGACTCAGTTCCAGTACCCTGTCTGCCACCACAGGAACCAAAAAACACGCATTTGAAAATTCAGTTCTGAGCTTTTGCAGCAGAATTTTAACTGCTGCCACTTTTGCCAGAGTTTCTGAACTTGAAGATCAAGACAAGTAATAAATATCAAGAGAAAGTGAAGAGCAAGTAATTCCCCACAAGGACAGGAAAGCTAATGGGGTCTGAATTAAAAGGCAGGACTTGCTCCAGGAAGCCTCTGACCATCAAAAGCAAGGAAGCAGCTCAAGGGCTGCTTTGGGAGAAACTGCAAAGGAGAGGACTTAGGACAGGATGCATGGAAGAAAAGGAAAGTGACGGATACAGAAGTCATAGCTGCCATCACTGGAAGCTTTCAAATGTGACTACAGAGAGAGCTCGTTAATCTCACCTAGGCTCCCTGTCCCACAAAAGGTTGGACTAGATGATCTTTCAAGGCCCTTCTCAACCTGGGTTCCTCTGTGACTCTAAGCAAGAGCACAATCAAGCTTCTCCCCTACCCATGGCCCTTTCAGGTCTTTAGAGAAAATGGCATTCTCTGTGAGATGGGAAAGCATTAACAAACATGGGCATAATTTGTCATGTTACTGTTCACAGTACAGTGTAACTTCTACCTCCAATTCAGGAACAATTCAGGAAAAATAAACTATATTTTTCACAAAGACAAATAGATACAGCAAAATCAGCATCACTTGCAACTACTTCAATATTATAAGGCTCTTCAGAAGTGCTGTAATGCCATTTAAAATTGTACCTATTTCCGGCAATATTTAAAATAATTTTAGAAAGCAGCCTGAACTAAAGTGTGTTCTATCTTGTATCATGCTGGCAGACCTGATCTAGAAATTGGCATTTCGCTGGAATTTGTTCATAAATAAGCCACACCTGGTGATTAGCCACACTTCCGGGATCGCCTCAATTCTTCAGTGAAATAGGTGTGGTTTATCAGTGCGAAATTACTGTATTTTTAAAATACTCATAGAAGGCTACGTCTTCTTGATGAGAATCAAATACAGATCAAACATGTACTTCTCTTAAAACAATTTCCTGGATTTGAGTCAAAGCAAGTAATCAATTACAAAAATTTGTTTAGAAATGAGGTGCTTAGAGATGCATTATGGACACATTTTAATTTTTAATACACTCAAGAGTTCTATTAAATCAATAAACAAAACAAGTTACTTTTGAATTGTCAAATATTCAGATATATTTTTCAGAAATATTTATATTAAAATGGTCATCTGTCAAAGCATACCAAAGTAGGTGCCTGCTCAAACAAAAATTTAGCTTTTATTCACAGTATATGTACAGATGTAATGACTGTTTGACTTGGCAGTTACATATACACAGGCATACTACACTGAAGGAAATTACTGAAGTCTGCCAAGTGGAGGACAGTGGAGCATCCATTTGGCAGATGTTTATTTCCTGTGCTGCTCACCAAGCCATAGTTGGCATGTACTGAACCTCTACTGAACCCTAGGGAATGTAATTTCAAACAACAGAATAACAAGTGCAGGCAACTTCCAACAGGAGGCTATTTAAAGAGGGTATCCTTCTGTGGGAGCCAGCAATACTTCAGAGAAATGAATCCATTATTGTCAACAAAATGCAGTCCTTGATTCCAGAATATAAAACATTTAGCAACAAAAAAATATCAAGTACATAGTACCCAAGTCCCAAGAGAATTCTTGTATGAAAAGACATGGATCTAATTGTTAGCTTTGGAAGCAGTTTCCATACTTCATCCACCCTGCTACAGTCTTCTTTTAAATCTCTAGCAGTAGATCCAGCTCTTCCATAGGTACCCGCACTCTCAGTTCTTTTTCAGTTATCAGATCGAGCGTCTCTTGCAGATCATCAGGGAAGTACTCTACTGCATCCATGTAGAGTACCTGGAAAGACAACAAGAACATTTTCTGTGCTACCTTTCTAGCAAGAAACACAGGATAAAGAAGTAATTAGACAGCAAAAGTTCTGCAGCAAGAATGTAAGAAATATAATGTATTTTTTAAAGCAATACAAACAGAATTAGTACTCCTACAGTGACAGCCAAGTAGATGTTTAATCAAGACTTTTCCAACTCTTACAGAGTAACTTTATTCAAAAAGACAAAATGGAGGTCAAGAGGCACTGGAGCATTTGTATATACAGACATTTATTAATAAAAATAAATAAATTTTTATTTGGCTATTATTTCTGATACTACCATGTTCCAGACTCAATTGTTTATAGATCACACAGGATTTCGTACTGTCGTGCCTCAATGCAGCACCCTTTTGTCCTGAAAAAAAACCAGCACTGACTATTGACCATGTTTCCATTTAAGATGCATCACTTACTTGCAAAAAATCCTAACACTGCTTCCTCGGAAACCTCTCCTTTCATTTGCATATAACTCCTCACAACAACTACTAAAGATCAACCTTTTTTTCAAATACAGAACTTCAAAAATTAAAGTATGATGACAAGTTTACCTGTTTTCTGGGCTTACCTTTGCCCAAGGACAGTTTTGAAGGGCTTTATAAAACAATCCTTTACTTTTTTCTTTTTTTCCTAGTGAAGCCTGTGTGATAAAAAAAAAGTTCATGCTTCAGTGCAGTAATAGCTGAAATAATTACTTCTGAGACAAAAAACCGATTGCTGCAAAGCTCAACGTTATTCTGTTGAGAAATCCTTTTTATACATTGTGGTAGCTATGTAATTTGTCAGGTTACACTCTTCAGGTGTCTTAAAGGAGTTTCAGGCTTTACTTGTAAGACAAGTAAGAGAACAAGGACTCTCAGCTATTCAAAGGAACCTGGACAGACCAAGGCCACTCCTCTTGATTGTTGTACCAAGCTGCAAACATGCTGATGGTACAGACTCTCATCATCCAGATCATTATCAAAGATGTCAAAGGGCACTGGTCCCAGTATCAATCCAGTGGCTGGCCTGCAGCAGGAGTTCATGCTGCTGACTACAAGCCTTTGAGCCTGGCAGTTCAGCCAGATTCTAGCCCACATCCCTGTCCACTTACCAAACCCATGTTTCATCAGCAAAGAGAAAACAGATCTACAGAACTTAGGGTAATACTCAACAATCACAACTTCTTCTATGATTGTATCTGAAAATTGTAATGTTTCTAATTGTTTTTGCTTCTCTAAACAATGTTATTCTAAGCTATTACTGTAACAGTATTTTACACCATCTTATTAGCATCTAGGAAATACTCCTTGTTGTTCTTGTGAAAAGGTATCTTCCATTAATGAGGCACTAGTAATAAAACACATAATGAGTGATCTTTAGCATTTGTGCATACTGGGCTGTCATTATTAGTTTGTAAAAAATAACAGTAATTCAGTTGTACATTCCTACATACAATGTTGCATAAAATATTGACAATCATGTATTTGTGTAGAAATGGTCACAATTAACAGTCCCACACAAAAGATCTTCTCAAACACAAAACAAGATCTCTCCTTCCCCTGCCTCCTCTCTATTTCACAGCCTTCTGATTGCTGATCCCCTTCTGACAACTTACTGCACCAGGGGACATGAACAGAAGAGTAATACTGGGGAATGAAAGTTATTACTTCAGTATTTTCATCTTCCATATTGTACTCTGGACAAGCAAGAAAACCAAGATGGCAAAGCTGACTATATGAAGTTGATTTTATTTATGTACTTCCATGGGGAACTAGGGAAGAAACAAACATTATTGCTTTTTAGCATTAAACTGCAATGCCAGTTAATGTAACTGGCATATACAACTTTTAAGATTCAAAGGACTGTCAAAAATGAAGGCAAGTTAGAGAAGCTACAGCGATGTTTTGCCTACTGTGCATTTATTTTGCATATGAACTGGACCTCAAGTGTTGAGGGAGCTGGCAGATGTCACTGAGAGGTCACTCTTCACAATCTTTGATTGATCACAGCAACTGGGAAAAGGACCCAAAGACTGAAGAAAGTAAAACATCACTCCTGCTTTCAAGAAGGGGAAGAAGATGTACCCAGTGAACTACAGGCTGGTCAGCCTCACCTTGTACCTTAGGAGGGTGACAAGCAGCTAACCCTGGACCAGCAGCTAACCACTTCCAGGCACATGAGTGAAAAGAAAACCAGCAGCAGACAGTGTGAATTCACTAGAAGTCATGACTTAATAAACTGCCATGATGAAATGACTGGCCTGGCGGATAAGGGGAGAGCAGTGGACATTGTCTATCTGGACTTCAGTAAGGCCTTTGATACTGTCTCCTGTAAGAGCCACCCAAATAAGCATCTGAGGAACAAATCTAGTTACAGGTCAGTGACTAATGGTACCCCTGAGGACACTATTGGGACCAATCTCATTTAACAGCTTTGTTAATGACCTGGCTAATGGTGCAGAGTACACCCTCAGCAAGCCTGCAGACCACACAACACTGAGAGGAGTGGCTGATAAATCCAGAGGGATCTCAATGGGATGAAGAAATCAGCTGCAAGGAACCTCGAAGTTCAACAGGAAGTGCAAATTCCTGCACCAGCAGATGCTGGGGTCTACTCCACTGGAAAGCAGCTTGACATCTATTGGTATCTTAGGACATACTTTTTATCTAAGTAATGACAGACACAATATCTGCATCTATATTAGGACTACACTGTCAGAAGCTATTACTGCTAATCCATGTGAATTATCTTTTCCTTAATGTTCCCAAAAATAAGGAGCAATACAAGTCAAATATATCACCTTGCAAATCACAGAGGCATGGCAGCATTTGGTATTCTTTTTTCTAAGCAGTATTCCAGCTGTGTTTATGAGCATTCCAAATATGGTAAAACAAAACAAATACTCCTTACCATAAAGTTCAAATACATTCTCCATAGCAGTGGACAGTGGGTACCATTTTCACTCTGAACTGCATGTTCAAATAGAGCTACAATCCGATTTGTTAATCCAGTTTCAGGAATAGTACAATGTATTTCACCAACATCTGCCCTGAAACACAGAGAAGAGAAGAAACAACAGTCCTTTAAACCCAAGCCAAGGGACCACATCCAGGTAAGAAGGGGTAAAGAACAATGGGCTGTCTCTGTTCACAGCACCATACATAGCCATGTTTGTGTAATTTGTGCTATAAACTCAGTGTTATAAACCAGATTTTTAGCATTTTAGCTAATGTAATCAATGCATTTCTAAATCGTAAAATTAGGGAAAAAAATAAATTTAAAAAAAAAAAAAGTATTTTTGTGAGAATTCATGTAGCATGTTCAAAAATAATTTCTCTTTGAACATGATGATTCACTATCATGATCTTAAAACACCTTAGCCTAACTCCAAGATTATTTATTCATTTTAGGCAGCTCAAAAGAAATTCAAGTCTGGATCAGCACATCTTCTGCTGCCCAGTAAAGTTTGTTCAAATTTACCCCTCACTTTTGTAAGGCCATACACTGGTCTTAGATCAGCTCTGGATTTCAAGCATATTACAAACAGTAATTTTCACCCCAAGATTCAAATTCTCTCAGTTTCAGGCAGAACACAAAAGCGGGTATGTACTGTAATTTCACACTTATAAACTGCACTTCCAGTTTGTTGGAAACTCCACGGAATTTGTCCATACATAAGCCGCACTGGGTGAAAAGCCGCATTTCCGGGGTTGGCTCAAAAATTCAGTCAAAAAGGTGTGGCTTATAAGTGTAAATTTACTGTAGTTTTCACCAAAGCACTGATTTCCTTCAACAGCTGATACACACAGGCTTACTTTTGATGCTTGAGCTTGCAGAAACAGACTGGAGCACTGATGGCATCACTTGTCTGTGCATGTTCTCTTAGCCTGCCAGCTTGTTCCACTCACCATTAACATTTGGCTTCTAACCCATCTCTTTTTTCCATGTGTCTTTCAAGTAATTTTCCCTCTCATCTTAACCTTTGCCATGAGGGAAAATTATGTAACCTACTCTGCATGGAGTACATTTGAAGCCTTGTACCAAACAGTGACCTAAAAACATTCCTGTTTTACCCTTTGTGTTCATTTTTCCATCTGAATTCCATGCACTGAAGCAGAAACACAAACCAGAGTATGAAACAGCCAGACACAGCACAGATATTTTCATATTTTGTCACAACAAACATCACAAAACATTAGTTTTATGCATGACTGAAAGGCCACTTATCTCCCTGTTGCAGTAGTTCAGTTCTGCTCTTGCAACACCCAACTTGTCCCTTACAAATATAATCTATAGGAAAGGCTTTGCTAGCAGTGAACCATCTGGAAAGGAACTCAATGTCACAGAGAAAATAATTCTGACATTTTCAGTTCCAAGTAACAATAATGAAAACCTATCATAGTGTTAATCTGAAATTAACAGTACATCAAATTACAATCTTCCTTTACATTTGGTGGCCACAAAATCCTTGTAACAATTTAGGATGACACACACTAACAGCTCAGAAATGTCACCATCATGTCTGAATGCCTGTTGCTAGCCTGCAGCAAAGATATGGATGCACCATTACTTCAAAGTATACTGATAATTATGTAACTTCATCAAGAGTGAATATTGTGAGCTTACAGCTCTCTAAAACTTCCAGGCAACTGTTTCCTAGAAATGTATTGCCATGTGCAAAAACTAATGAACAAGCTGTTGATGCCACTGGAGGTATGTAGGTAGCAGTAGAGAGGCAGCTCCAAACAATAAGACAACAGTTAAAAGACTAAGCTCTAAGAATGAACATGTACCTTGTTTCCCTATCTCCTACCCTTTCCTCCTTTCTTAGGGGCAAAAAATCTGAGCCCAGACTCCTGTAAATTCAAAGATTTTCCAGCCTCTTCTACCTAGTAACAGCCCCATACAAAAACTGAACTCTCAAGGACTCACTACACAGAACTGTATTCTGTGATTCAGAAGTAAAGTAGGGCAGCCAACTCAGGCAGAAACTGCAGCATTGCTCTGTATTATGCTCTTTATTGCCGTAGTGCTAAAATGCAGCCATTTCTAAGCTCACAGCATCTATCTTGGCCATCTCAGCAGGCTTAGTTATTTCAAAATTCCTTAAAGAAATGTGTATCATCCTGATGCCAGTAGCAAGTAATCAAACAAACACAATCTGGCTCAGTAGAAAAGGACATAAGGCTATCAGCCAGGGCTTTTATTCTGTTCAAGATTTTTCCACTGACTCCCTGTTCAGCCTTGGAAAAAAAACTCCAGCTACAGCTTCTTCATCTGCAAAATGAGAACTGTGATAGCATTTTCTCTCCTCTGCTGAGTGACTAGACAGATTCAAAAAAGCATAATTGTAAGGAGATGCAAGATGTTACCTCTGGACCTTCTCTGTGAGATTTTTTCTCATCTGCTCTGCTTGGATTGCAAACAGCCATGGCTCTAAAGAGTTAGTAGACCTTGTGACACTATCAAAAAATCTTCGTGCTTTGCTCGCACTGTGAGACTTCCTTTGGATGTGGATGTATGACCTCCAAAGAGATTGGTTGCTAGGATACCGTTTCAGAGCCTCCGTTAGTGCCTCTCGCAGGGGATTCAAAGGATAAACACTAATTTTCATATGGAATCTCAGTAAATTTGTATGCAGCAGTGTGACAGCTTCAAGAGCAGTGGGAAAATTTAGAATGCCAGAATTCTCTCCAGTATTTTCACATTTCTGTGAACCAGAAACTTCAAGTTTTTCTGAAGCCTGTGTATATATTAATACTGCAGCATCAATCCCAACAGTCAAATACTGGAACAGTGCATAACAACCAACCAGGTTAACCAGCTGATCAGTATCACTGACCTGATCCTGATCAGAAACTGGTGTTCTGCTTAAATAATCTTGCAGTGCATGCTCGTATGTTTTACGAGCTTTCAAGACATTCACAGGTAACACTTGTCCACTGTAGGGCACGTATGGTCCATTTTCAGTCAGTTTGGTCAATATATGAACAGCACGTGATGTAACAGCTCCTTCTATGCTTTCCAGCACTTCTACTTCCAGCTGAGCATAAAGCAGGCTGAGGCTGCAGAGCTGGGCACTCCTCAATCCTCCTGTCCCTGCTGTGCTAAGAGCTGTGTCAAACACCTTCCTGGAATCATCCGTGTTACCAAGCAGCCATTCTAGGTAGGCATAGAGTTTCCAGAGAGAAAGGTTGTTTCGGTTGTCAGCTGCTTTAAGGAAATTCTTGGCCAACTTTTTACTCTTCCTCCCTTGTGCTTTTAGCTTCTTTTTCTTTTTTGCTTGGAGACACTGAATTACCTGCAGGGGAAAATAAACACAGTATGTTTTGAGAGGGGTGGAAACAGAAGAGAGAAGAAAACCTCACAGAAATTGTTAAAATTGTAATTATAAAATTGTATTTTATAATAACATTCACACAAAACTTCAAAAAATAGTTTGCTACAGGTATGCGACTCTTTAACAGGCACTGAGCAGAACGGGTTTCGGTTTTATTTTTTCCCCCCTGTGCAATTTTAACTGGCATTTCCTGATTTGAACACCTAGTTCTGCAAGACAACTTTCAACAACTTTTTAAAAAATTCAATATAAACATTAATACAGAAGAAAGCCACACATCACAAAATTGATCATATGCAGACTCCTTATTACCTTTGATATTTCATACTGTAGCCAACAAATGGCCAGGTTAGATTTTTCCTTTCCTGTAAATATCTGGGACAGAACATGGAAGACATTCTGTATGAACTCCTCTCCTTCTTTATAGTGGCCTATCTGATGTCTGCCTCGTGACATCGTATCCATGTGACCAATACTGTTGAATCCAGAAAGTGGAAAATCAACAGAAGTCAGCGGTTTATCATCATAAAGCATACTGTCAAAGATGTTATTTTCATCCATAGCAATATAGAGACTGGAAGGAAAGAGTTTACTTGTACATGGAACTCCCAGGAATTGCAAAAAAGAGTACAATAGTTGATGCTGAAGCTTTGGATTAGAAAGACGGATTAAAGATGGTCCAAGATCATCAAATAACACCTAAAAAAATCCAAATTAAAACAAATTCCATTAATTCATGCAAGCAAATAAAAGCAACAAATTTGTAATTTATGTAATTAAAGAATGTTTTCAAATCAATAGGCTTTAGAATTACCATTAAATAGTATCAAAATGTCATTCAAATTAAAAATGGACAAATTAAACAAGCAATCTGTTTTTCCAGTCAAACTGTAAATTTGCTATCAAGAGATTTCTTTTCCTGTGAACAATGAAGACCTTCATAGAAAACGTACAAAATGAAGGTCTGGAAGGCTTTATTCATAGGCTTTTTAACATATTCTAATTTGAAAATCAATGTCTGACTTATCTCCCAAGGAATAAAAAATATCCAACTATCTGACTTGAAGGCAATGAAACCTTTGTTTATTTAATGCATATCTCTTCTTAAACACATTTCTGTGAGATTTCTCCACACAGATGACAGGAATCACTGAACAGCAGGACAGATTATTTGCCTGCAGACTTTTCAAAGTTTACCATGGGCTTCCCATGGTTTTCAGAAGTCTCAGCACAAAACCTCTGGCAAATTTTGAATTTCTTCTTTCCCAACGAAGAAAAGTATTACTCTTCTAAAATATCCACAAATATGGCAATCAATTCAAATTTAAGTATAACTAGTCTTATCTCCCCTTGTTCTGTTATATCACAGTGACCTGTCTTTCTGGATCCTCACAATCTTCTTCAGTTTCCTTTTTGGTTTTGTCTGGCCTCCAAGGTAACCAGTGCCTTGCCTCACGGGAATATTCAATATCCAACCAAATACGCCACTTGGGAAGAGTTTTATCTTTTATTTCTTCATCCTCATCTATCTCTTCATCATCCTCATAATCTAAAATCAAATTAATATATACACACACAATTATTAAAGAAAAGTTATCCCACCAAATCCAAAGGCCAGGCATGACATACACTTTAACTACAATGCAAATAAATATAATGTTAATAAAAAAAACCACACAAGACATAGCTGAGATGTCACAGTTCTGGGTTTTGACACCAACTCTGTAAGAATAGGAAGGTAAGAAGCTTCCTAACTTTTAGAAGCTGTGAGTCAGTGCTAGCACTCAAACTTTTTCACAAAGGAGAAAATAAAGCACTGATGGGCTATTGACCACTTTTATCAACAGCAATTTGCAAGCAACAGCCAAGAGTCAGTCATCTTCTTGAGGAATTCAGATTCTTCACTTCATATCTGGGCATAAAATTTCAAGTATGCTCTATGAATACTAGTGTGCATAAAACATTTTGGGAAAACCACTGTACATAAAAAATGGTACTTTAATATTAAACACTGCAAAACAAGTTTGGCTATGCTGCTTTATAGTAAGTAGCATTTTCAACATTTTAATTAATGTGCAGTTGAAACAACCCACATAGTTACACACACACATACAAAAAAGGATGTGCTTAATCATATCACACTTTTACAATAATCTTTCTGGACTAAAATTACCATATATTTCCTCTAACAGCAATATATTAATTCTGTGCAGAAACTGGTAAGCACCTATAGGCAAAGAGAAAGCTTGTAGAGATGTTTCTTTGTTACTGCTGAGGAAAAAAATAGCCCTCAAAATGTAATGATTGCTTGCATTATAAAAATCAAGCAATTTCTACACCACCTCCAAATTCCTGATCCTGACATTTGCCATTAACTAGGTGAAACACTCCCAATCCCAGTTCTTCTTAAATACCAGGTAAAACAAACAGGTGGTTGCAAGATTTTTACTCTCTCCATATTTCTGTGATCAATACTATCTCCTTTAGTCAGCAACTCTATGAAAAAAAGACAGCATTTCCACAATCTAATCAAGGTTTGAGGAAACCTGACAATTTTCAATGAACACAATTGCAAATTGCACCTGAGCTTCAGGGGTTGACACATATGAGCAAAGCACTGGTATATACATACTGGAGCTGCCCAAGCTCTTCTCTATATTGAGTCTTCTCAATTTGACCTCAGTGAGGGGCCAAGGAAATTCCATCTTAATCCAGGGACAAGCAAGGCAGGCACATAATCATCTTTTGTGTCCCTTGTTTACTAAAAGCAGGCCCAAACTCGCTTCAGAGTTGCTACAGCAGGAGAAGCAAAAGCTAAGACTGCTCCTCTTTTGCCAGACACATTGCAGCCTCCTGCTTCCTTGCAAGCTGTATCTGCTTCAGAAATATGAAATATGACATGAAAGGAAGTGCTATAAGACCACAAGACAAGGTGAGGCTAAGCAGCAGGGAGTGTTTTCTGCATCTCCGCTCACCCAGAAGCACTCCAGCCAAGTGAAGACAATTCCTTTGTTTTCTGCATCACAAAGAGAAAAGAAATGTTTTCCTCCTATTTTAGCTATACTTTTGCTTGAGAAGCTAAAATCTGATTCTAGAAATAGAATCATAAATCTAGGTATGCTTGAGGTAACTTTCATCTAATAATATAATCCCACGTCCCCTTACTAATATGGTGAAAGGGTCTTAAGGGAAGTAGCTTCCTTACACTTTTGATTGGTGTGAATCCCAACCAAATACTTTTTAAAACTTGTATACAAAACCATGACAATAATCTAATTATATCATTCTAATCAAAATGTTTAGAAGAACACAGAGATACAATTACACATATCGAGACACACATACCAGGTTTAACAACCCAGCCACCCTTTTCTTGTTGGTGCATCCATGCTTTCCAGCCTCTTGCTCCTTTTTCTCCAATTCGTGGCTCTCCACTATCCCAAAAGGGTTCAAAAAATTCCACCTATTGTTTACGACAGGACCAACCAAAATAAAACACACAGAAAAATAATTTTTGCTGTTGTACAAACATCATCTCTGTCAACTTAGGTTTCCCAGACTCTGTAAGCATGTATCTGGATACAATTCCTGTATCTGCAGCCTTTGTTAGACACTGCTTAAGATTCAGCAGTTATGGCTGTGGCAGATAAGGGCTGTCATCAGTTCTTCTCATGAAAATAGTTTTAAAAAGCAACGGGCTTTAAAGAAAGCAAAATACTTTTGTGCCTAAAATCCTTTACAGATCTTTCAAGGATAAAGATCCAAAGTCCCCAAGGTATGGCTTTCAGAACCCAAAACTCCCCTCCTCCCTAACTTCTATGGGATCATGAAAAACTTGGCTAATGGAATGATAATTCCACCTATGGTCAAATCAAAATGTTACAGTTGCACATAAATATGACCATACTAAAGACAAGAGGAAAGAGATCCATAAGGACTTTAAGCTTTCAGGTTTAAGGATGGTCAAAAAGGTCAGGGCACTTTCCTGTGAATCAGAAGTTCAGGACTCTAGACCTGTGACTTTGTCACTGCCAGTATACAATCAGTCATCTCTAGATTCATCAATTCCTCCTCTTCCTAATTCCTCCTAAGCTCTAATGATAATCTCTTGCCTATTAAATGCTTCTGCTGTGTACCAACCCTTGGCTTGGATACTGAGATGAGACTGTTAGTACACGTATTAACAATAAAATTTACTCCAAGAAAAACTAAGCATCAACACATGAGAAAATTCCAGGCTTACAGCAAAGCGCTAAATATCATTCTGCTCCTCATGGATTTATTCTTTGCTGCAAGTGAGAAAGTGAACTGTGAAAACAGTATGGAAACAAGTAATTCCAGACTGAGTCATAACACTTCTGTAAGACAGCAGAATGTGAGATCAGCTGCAAATCTGGCATTTTCCTATTTTCAAGAACTGCACTTTCCAACCTAAACACGGTCCTTTTAAATTAAGGTTCCTTTTCATCCTGCTGCAAGATTTTTAAAATACTACAGATAATCATGCATTTTTCAAATGACTGGAACTGTAACTACATATATCTGTGCAACTACACCAAATGCTCCGTGACAGCTATGACTGAATTCTAAATTTTAGCTCTTTAAGAAGACATCACTACATTTTAACCTGTAAGATTGCTCCATTTGTAGATAACAGCATTAATTGAGAGAGCAAGAACTGGAGTCTGAGTTTCTGGGAAAGACAGTGAGGTAACTGAAGCAAATTCAATTTTTATCCTCTATAGTAGCCCAGCTGCCTAAATGGTGGCCTCTCTACCACTCATTAAAAAGGAAACAGGTCCTAACAGTTCAGTGGGATGATGCTACTGGCATCTAAATATTAACTTCCTTATTATCAGAGGGGTGCATGTGCAACACTCTCCTAAAGAAATTAAGAGGAAAAAGTGATTTAGTACTTCAACATTTATCATTATAAGCTGAACAGAATCTCATGGGTCAAATAAAAGGCACTTGAAAGCATGAAAGTGATCCCAACATAGCCATCAAATTAACAGAAATAGGTAACAGAGAAACTTCTGTAAAAACCGTGTGAATGGAAAGATTATGTCCTATCAGCTCTCTCCATCACCAGTAACAAAAAAAAACAGCATTTGGGGGGAAAAGAAGTAGAGCAAGTGCTAACTAGACACAGACATCAGTCAGCTAGTCCATCTTTTCCATTTTTAATTATTAAAAAAGATATGAAACGACTGATTATCACTTCTATTACATACAGTAAAAGCAGCCCTTTGGCCTGTAGTTGCAGAGGACCCACAAGTATTTTTTCATCACCCTGAAGAACCTCTAAGTAAGCTGTTATCCCAAATATTTCTCTATGTCCTGAAAAATTCATCAACATTTTTCTGGTACAGCATTTTCTGTAATACATAAAGACACACACCCATTTAAATGGAAATTGCTACCTGTCCCCTTGTTGGCAGATCTTTTACACTGTCAGGTTTAAAGAAGGTGAAGTCAATCAGAGCCTGAAACAAAGACACTGCCTTCTCAGAATGGCCAGCCTGTCTCAGAAAGTGGCATTGCTGAATAAATATAGCTACAAAGAAGAGAAGAAAAAAATTTTAGTATTTCAAATTTTATTCGAATTTTATTACAGCCCACAAAAAAACCCCATATACGACATGCTGTAGAACATAATAGTATCAAAATTCAAAATGCACGTCAAAATGTCACAGTTTAATTAACTTCATGACCATTCATTTTAAATGTACCAAAGAAATTACCTTTTATTCATGTCATACTTGCACTATCCTTACTGATGGAAAGTTAGATACAATGGTCTGAACTTCACTGTATCCAACATCTGCCAGTGTGTCACAGCCCTCTTTGATGATGCTGGGCATTATCACAATGCACACAGGAGGTGATAATAAGAAAAATCCTTTTTGCCTCAGCTTGGCACGAGATATTTACATTGATAATATGTTGGCAATATATCAGTTTCATTCCAATTATCATTCCCTTTTTCTTTATATAAGGCCTGAGTTAAGAAAAGTCCAGTCTTCTGGTCAAAATCTTACTGCCTAAAAGTAGGGGAAAGCCCCATCCCTTGCTCTTCAACAAATTATTTATCTAACCACTGCCATATGCCTGCTGCACACTGAGCCTTAGTCTCAGCTAAAGGGGAAGCAAAGTCCCAGTGTTTCTCTTCCTATTTTGACAGAGACTCTTCAACAAAAGAGCTGGAGAAGTAACAGGTATTATAAACACCTCCATTGTGAGGCAGCTCAAGGGCATTTCAGTAATAATCACTCCAGTCTTAGCACAATAGAAGCCATTCAAATAGCTTTAAATCACAATCAACTTGCAAAAAACCCCAATCCCATAAAGACTTAAATCACTGACAACTTGGAAAACAGTTCTTTAAAAATTACTGTTCCTTCACTAAACACATGGGCTTTGGAAGGTTTCAAACAATCCAAATATTTAGGTGTCTAGATACACACATGTAACAACATAGGTTAGCAGCAACTGCTCTTAATCATCATCTTATATTTAAAACATGGAAAATTATTTACTCCTTTCATCTGAATTTAGACATAGATCAGGAGTATACAGATAGAAACTTGAATTCAGCTAGAAGATACAAACTAGGCATTTAATCAATTTTTTCTGCAAAGTCAATGATTATGCCTGCTAACAAAGACTCCGAGATTTCTGAAGATCTTTAGACAGCTATTATTAAGTTTATAGCACAGTCTTCCCAAGTATTTTAACTAATTTAGGCACTGCGTCAAACTGACACTGAAAAATTGCCCTTTCCTACTGTCCCAGCTTCAGAGATGAACTTTCATAAAATACTCTGAATGTAGAAAATCCCTCATCGGGATTTGCTGCCAGATTGGTGCCAAAAGTAAATTACAGTGTAAAATTTTCTGCATTTTAAAAAACAAAAAAGTATTTGAAGAAATGCAAAGATCAGCATTTTCTTTGTGGCAAAAACTGAAAACAGCATGAATACATACTTAATTCAGTCCATGATGCTAAGACACTTCTGCAGCTGAACTGACCTAGAAGATGAGGATGTTCCTCCCCAACCAGGAATCCCTTTGCACAGTAAAAATTAAGACTACTTTATATTCATCTGCTTTAAATTAATAGTTCCTGGTAAATTTAAAGTATTATAAATTCTTATTTCAAAATTTACATAAAGGCTGACCTACCATTATAAATTCAGCGTTACCTTTTCAAAACGTTTCAATACTTTAAAAAAAACCACCTATTTCCAAGCAGATAATACTGCATTCTAAACTGAACACTAGATGGCACAGTCCCCCGTTATTTAGAGCTCTTAAACTTTGTCCTTAGCAAAGGTCAAAGGTTGAAGATATAAGCCTAATGTTCATCTACAGTGCTACTCACCTCATAATCAGTTTGTGAAATATTCCATATATTTATCTTAATGAAAAATTTGATAACCTTCCTAATAAGTACACTGTCAATTACAACTCATCCCCAGAATTACATAGTTGAGTCACTAATAAAGAAATCTCAAATCAAGATGTCTCACAGTGGAAATTTCTCTAATCCTATAATTTGACTTCTGAAGAAGAAAAATAAAATACTTGAGTGTGTTCATAAACAAATCACCATAGGCTTAAGACAAAACAACAAGAAGTTACTTGTGTTTCAGTTTCACTCATGAACTTGAGTTCATTTTAAGCTATCTATGGATATTTCTGTTAAAAAGTATTTAGAAAAAGATCCATCTAATATTAGTTAACTTGCTAAAGGAACATTATTGAAAAAAAAAAACCTGCTTCATGAGTCACATATGTTCAAATATATGCAGGAAAACAAAAGCAAAGAAAAACTTTCTGGCTTCCAAAACCAGATTCTGATTGAAACTTCTGTCCAGAGAATCATACATTGTGGATAGTGTACAAAGTGACTGAAATATTGGAAATCAGAGACAGCAGAATCAATTAGAAGCCATCAGGCTGTACAATATCCACGGGTCAGTAAAGCATTTTTCCTTTGCAGAACTTTTTACAGTGCTTGATCCAAGATGAATCAGCCAAAGACAGTGTGAGATCTGAATATATGAAACTAATTTGGTAACCCAGCATCTCAATCTGTAAGTCCAAACTGGATATTGCATAACATTACTCCTCCAACTGGAATTACAGGACTGGAAAAAAACAAGAGGTTTCTTGGACTATGATGCACATTAAAAAAAAAAAAAAAGACTCCTCCATAAGTCTCTTTTAGAGTGACAACAAATTAAAAAAAAAATTTAAAAGTCAAAAATATTCATTGTGACACTAATATTTTCCCACCTCAATGTATTCACAGATTAATAATCACAATGACACGCCAAGGCAGTGAAGTAAAATTGAAATGGATAGGTTAAGTCATTTAGCTCCAAATACATTTAAAGACCATGCCAGAACTGAGCATGAACTCATTTCTTCCCTGAATCCATTCCAGCATCCTAACAATCTGACTTATTCTCCTTCCAGGAATAATTATATAATAAATTATAAAGTGGTAGATGTATCCATAGAAGAAATACAAAAGGCATGATCACATGATATTACAGCTTAGAATTCTCCATCTACAGACTGAGATTCTCAACAAAACTTCACATCAGACTTGTAATGTTTCTTCTCTTTTCTGCATTAAAGTAATCAATTGTAAAACTTCTGAACAAGAGGTAATTATTTTTTTCACAAGTCTCCCTTTTATAAAAGCACATCTCCTGGCTGTTGGCTATGATTCTCCAGTCCTGACATTGTATTATAAACCACTCAGCACATTAGACTTTAACAGATGTTGTATCATAAACTCTCCTGGGGAAGAGCAGGATCTGCTCTATCCATATTTGGTTGGAATATCTGCTTTAATTCTCAATTAAGAAACCAAGATGCCTGGCATTTTGAAGAGAATAAAAGCTTCATGCAATACATAAGAAAATCTGTTCTTAATGCAGTTAGCTCCCATGAAGACCAATCTGACCATAATATGCAGAAAGAACTTACCCAGCATGGCCTCTTCTGTGCCAGGCAGCAAAGGATGGGATACCATGCTGCCATCCTGTACAGCTGCCAGCGTTGTCAAACATTTTCCATAGAGACTGTTGATCTTTGAAACGGAAAAAGTAGTGAACTGACTTTGGCAGAACAGAAGGTATTTCTTCCACATCTCTGGATTATTGGGATGTAAAAAAATTAGCTTCTGCCACTCTTTGATCAAAGCTGGTGGCTCCCAGAATTCTGCGCAAAGCTTCAGCCTGGCAAGTTTCAGATCAACATTACTTGGATTGCTTTCAATTGCTTTCTCCAAAATGGCCAGTTTCTTTTCCAAGATTAACTTGAGTGATTTTCTCCTTGATTCCTGTTCTCCCTTACTGGCATAAGGGCCAGGTCCTCTCATTAATTCATCCTAAAACAAAAAGAAGCATCATTACAACCTTAGAAATAATGATCACTAGAATCACAAGAATGCTGACATTTGCAAAGATGAGTTAACACCTCATTCTTCACCAACAAAAGATATACAGTTCTAAACAAACGAAATTACAACATAATATTTGTGTATTTATTACTTAAAATAAGCAACAAGGTCCATTAGAATACATACCTGAAAGGAAATAAATTCCATCCAAGCATTAATATCTCTTGGGTTTTCTCTGACTTTCTTGTTATATTCTTCCACTTTTGCCATTAAAATAGAGTTCATGTTTATCCCAGGCTCTTGAATTGCTTGATGTGTATTTACAGACTCACTGTCTGCACTCTTGCACCCTTTTCCTTGTAGCCACACTGTGGTTGATGTATCATAAATCCCAAGAGGATTTACTTCTGTTGTGTCAGAATAATCATCAGTTTCCACTTGGGAAACTGGTATAAAAGCAGGTGGATCAGATGGAGAATTTTTATTACAAACAAGAATCCCATCTGAGTTCAGCATCTTCACATTGTCCTTTGTAAAATAGCGTTCAGGTCGATTCTGTGCTTGCTTCCTTTTTGATGCAGCACTATCCCAAGTTATACTGTATTTCCTTGCATCTATGCCAAGACAGGACTCTCCTCTCCTTTTATACCTTGGAAGGGAAAATACAATTAAACATCTTCTAAAATTAACCCAAATAATGTATGCATAGATCTTTAAAAGTTTAAGAGCCTGGTAACTTTCTGCTTATTTAAAACTTCAACCTATAAATGCTTTCAGTGCCATCACACTTTTACTATCATACTAAGCTTCCGCTGAGTCCAACAATATATTTCATACTCAAGCAGAAGAAAATCCCTTTTTCCTTGCCATCATTTTAAGCCATGTAGACAAACCCAGAGAAAGAACAATAAACATTATTAAGGGTTACTTAGATTAAATTACTTTAAACTGAAAATGAGACACCAGTTGTTCAGACCAGTAACTTCCTTCTGCATCCCTAAGCCTGTGTCCATTTTCTATGCCAAAAAGTGGAGAGGGGTATGAAGAGAAAAAGAGAGGTCATGTTCATAAAGGCCACAATAATCCTATGGATAAAGACAGGGAAAGACCATCTTGAAATATTACCAAGAATGTAATTTCAGATATAGTGACACACAATGCTAAAGCACAGTAATTTCACACTCATAAGCCGCACCTGGTTATAAGCCGCACTTCCAGGTAGCCGGGAAGACCACAGAATTTGTCCATAAATAAGCCACACCTGGTGATTAGCCGCACTTCCAGGATCGGCTTGATTCTTCAGTGAAATAGGTGTGGCTTATCAGTGTGAAATTACTGTAATACTTTTCATCTCAGAAAATAGCTGACAATCCAAAGGTAATAGAAAATTGAAATAAATTGTAACCAGGCAATTTTACTGCAAAGGCATAAAATGCTACAAAAATATAACCTGTACATTCTCCCACCTCCACAAGTAATTATATACTGTATTACTGTACTGTATATACAATAATTGTAAACAATTTTCCTGAGAAAGTCAAGAAGTGTACATAGATAATGCACGAGCTAACTGAAAGCTCCTTTGGATGGGCTTCTGTATTAATGCAAGGAAATGTTCTGAAGGGTCATCACAGGACCAGTAACTCACTAAGGATACTGAATATGCAATTTCATCGATACTAACTTGAAATGCAGCATTGCACAGGACAGACACATTTTAGTACAATGTCTGGGTGAAATCTGTTTGCTAAGAAAATACCTGTAGTTTTTTGGAAATTTTTTTACAGTGGTATCAAACTCCTCAAGTACCATATTTTCACGACCATAAGGCGCACCTGATTATAAAGCGCAGTAACAGTTAACAGTAAATTTTCAAACTATTTTCATATATAAGGTGCACCAGATTATAAGGCGCATTTTTTTTTGTGGCAAAGATCCACGCAGGCATATGTCCAGTGACTCTGACAGTTCCATACCTTGCAATGTCCCCACGATACAAGGATTTGTAGGCCCAGTTTGCAGGGTCTGGTTTCTTGTCTATTCGGAAGGTGTCTGCTGTGGGGGCCTGGATATCATCCAGCCAAATAGAGCGACTGCTGGTAACATTTGATGCTTTCTTACCTAGACTGCAGACAAGGATACAGAGGATATATTTTAAGCATTTGTGCATTTATTCAGCATTTGCATAACCAAAGAAATGTTACATTTCTGTAGTTCATAATAACTTAACTTACTCAAAGTCATTGTACATGATCCACTCTTGCAAAGTCAGTCCCACACTTCAAAAAAAACCAATTAGAAATACACTAATAGAACCATCAAATCAAAACACCAAAAGTCCTGGCACTTCCAAAAAACTGCATTTATGATGATGAAAGGTAATAACCAGATTTAACCAATCAATCCAATCAATTGCTTGCCACACTATAACCCAGAAGCCACATATTACTAGTTTCAAAATTTACTTTTGTCTTGGTAAGATGTTACAACCAAGACAAAGAAGATAACCTGTAGGAGGATTGACTAGCTGTAATTGTACCCATGCACTTGATAAAACAGTGTGTATCAAAGTGGTTTATGGATTTCAGTTACATAAAGGAACTTAAGTGGAAATTGCCACCTGCCTCTGAACTGTAGAGAACTATGAATTTCCAATCAGAATTCATGGTACAAATATGTGAGTTTTAGAGTCTTGACGAGTTTTCTGAATTTTCACAACACTTTTCACATTCAAAGCAATTTTGTGGTTCAGGTTTCAAAACTAGTCTATAGAAAATTCAGTATTCCCTCAGCATCAACAGTTTATGGAAAGCAGTATAAAAAGAACTTCAACACTTTTACCGGGGCAAAGCAGTGGCTGGCTGGCCCAACCTAGCAAACAGGTAATAAACCACACCCAGGCACCCTTCCAGCACAATGAGTGACGGGGCTGAGCAGAATGGGTTTAGCACCCAAGTAACCTCATAGTCATGGAAGCCTTAGCCACCACAAGCCAGAAAGTTCTCATAAAGGAGGAACCACGTGTGGCTAGAGGTATCAGAGAACATCTGCAGTACCTCTGTCACTCTTCCACAGGGAAACGGCACGGACACATTCCACAAACCTGCTTTCAGCTCCTGATTAAAGCCCCTTAAGAAAAGTAGTCAACTGGGGAAAATTCAAAAACTACCCAAACTACATTAATTGTAACAACAATTCCTTGACGTCACCAAATCCTAAATCTATCCACAGCTGCAGTGTGGCGAATTAGAGCCAGAGTGCTGATGCCAAAGAAAACACAGGAACCAGGGGATCAGAGAGGCAAAATGGTTTCTCAAACCTAGCAAACATGGTGAGAACCAAGAGAGAGTGACTAACAGGCAACTGGATAGGGGCCACCTTGAAATGCTGAAAACCCAAGAGCCTGAGGAAAGCACAGCTAGGTATGCCAAACCTGCATACTCGTTGCATTCACAGAACTTATTTTGTTGCTCAAAGATCATGATAGTTACTACAAGCCTATTTTCTTGTTCCATAAAAAAATGACATCTCCACTAACTACACAGTACTTTAGAGCTCCTGGAATTAATGAAGAAGATTTAACAAAACAATTTCAATTGTTCAAATACTAATATATAAATATTACAAGCAGAAAGTATAAAGCAAAATACATGGATATAAAAGAAATATTAAATCATATAACAAATTGTGCCTTAAAATGAAAAAAAGGAAATGTTAACTCTGTGAGGAGGATGTTACATTACAAGGCAAACCGAACCACATATTAAGATTTTTGCACTAATTAAGAATGTTTAATGCAATCATTCTCCAAAAACCTCACAAAAGATCTGTGAAAGGAAACAAGATTCTTACAAAAACTGAACATAAGCCTCTACATGACTTTAAAACTATTTCATAACCACCATACCATGCTTTGCTCTGTACAACAGCCCTTCACTAAATATTTCAGTCACAGTTTTTCTGGTATGATTAAATAAGTGGTTCTAAATCTATTTCCCTTGCTTTGAATGCAGGTTTAGTCATACAAAAGCTTAGAAAAAGATGATCAATCAGTGGTAAAAATCAGTTGAAGAGACAAGCACAAGAACACAATAAATTTGCATCTTGCATAGTGTTAATATATACATACCTCGCTGCTGCTTCCTTTCCACTACTTTTGCCACTTCCTTTGTCCTTGATGTGCTTCGTGTCCACGTCCGAGTCACTGCTACTGGAATCCCCCTTGGCTTTCTTTTTTGTCTTCTTACTGTGATGAAGGTGCTTCTTTTTCTTTTTTCTTTTCTTACCTGCCTGTTTCAGACTCTCATCTGTATCACTCTTCTCTGACAACTCAGATCTTGAAGAAGTCCTGCTTGGAAAAAAGTATATACATTCATATATATACCTATATAGCTAAGCAGTAGAACTTGTAAGGAATACCACTGTAAGAAAATTCAGAACATTTTACCTTTACTCTCCCTGCATTTTTTTAGAAGGTAGCAGTAATATACACAGTAAAAGTGATATAAAGCTGCATTAAATCACCACTACATTTTTCAGCTGCTGGAATTACTGACAACCAGTCTTAATGTTTTAGTTGTCAAGACATTTTGATGGTGATTTGTACAAATATCATTCTGTTAACATTGCCACATTGAAGATGACCAAGATGGTAAAATTTCGTAACTTTGCTAAACAACTTAGGTCAAGTTAAAAGACTGAAAAATCTCTCACTGTGACCTGCAAAAGAAAAAAGTCTGAATTTTCCCCCTGTTTTTTATGACTTATATAGGAAGTATCAAAGTCACACTTCTAAAATCATTTCCAGATTAAAAAAATTATATATATATACATATACATATATATATACACATATATGTATATATATATATATATATATATATATATATATATATATAAATAATAGAGTATAATGTAATAAATAACACTATGTATAACAGATAACCAAGTAAGTCATTGAGAAATCACACAAAGGACACATGGTTTTGGGAAAAAATGTGTATATTACTGTATGTATCACAAAAACTCCCACATTTAATAATCAAATGAATAATGAAGGTCTTCTCTAACCCTTAATTAAAGCACAAGCCCTTTTTAAACATTTTTTTCTGCAATCCTTCAATGAAAGAAAGGAGTGACAACTCTCAGTATTCCTAATATGACAATAAAAGAAAATACTGCATGTCAGAAACAAGGCATCTCAAGCAACAGACTTGACACAATTTTTTAAGGACACTTAGGAAATAGAAATCAAAGAAGTACCATCAGCAGATGTTTAAAACAAACACACACACTTCTGCAAACCAAGCAAAGCAAATCACAACAAACTTTGCTCAAAACCACTAACTAGGTTGGAGCAATTAGTTTTTTACTGAATTAAGATAAAATCAATTTGTTTTTATGAAATCAAGTATCCAAGTAATATGCAAAAAAAAACGCCAAACAACAAACTCCCAAACATTTTTCTGCACATTACTTTTTGACAAAGTCCTTTTCAAAGATTAAATTACAGCAATTTCACAACTATAAGGAGCACCGGATTATAAGGTGCACTTCCATGTTGTTGGCAAATTTCCAAACTTTGTCCATATATAAGGCACCCCAGATTATAAGGTGCACTTCCAAGTTTTGATCAAAATTTTAGTCAAAAGGGTGCGCCTTACAGTCATGAAATTATTGTAATTTCAAAGATTTATTATGTCATTCTATCTGATGGTAACTTGCAAAATCCTTAGCTTTATGATAATGAAGTCCCAAAAAGATTTGAAGAAACATAGCAGACTGATAAACAAAATACCAATTGCGTTTCAAACACACAATGCATGTAAATGAAGACTACAGAAAAAGGTACACGCAGGTGTGCTTGGTATAATCAAGACAGTCTCTATCATGACCAGCAACAATAATCACACGCATGGGAGCTTGTATCAAATTAAAAGTGACTAAGGTTTTGAACTTGGCAACTACAACCTGACTGCATTCACTACTGACTGCTAGTTACAGTAGCAGCTAAGTAGATAAGCCAAGTATAGCAACCAGTCCAGTGAACATATAAAAATCATTTCTTTAGCAAATGTGGCTGCTTAAAGCTCATTTCTGCAAAAGGATATAATCACCCACTTCAGCTGACCAGTATGTTCTACAGCCACACTCAACTTGATACAGGCAGTATTTCATTACTAGTAGTAGCAATTAAATATAAATAAATAAATAAATAAAACTACTCGTGAACTAGTAGTTCACATCAGCAACTGGTTTTCAAAAAGTAAAAAATTCAACTGTAAAACAGTTGATTTCTCTGGTTTCTACAGAGAAATCATAAAGATGATGCTTAATCTTTACATTATTTCAAGGGTCAATTTAGACTTTAAAAGCTAATGAAGAATCATGATTGTTCAGTTCCCTCTCTATTCCAAAAAAACAATCATTTAAATGCAGAAAATTTTCTGAGAAAAAGAAAATGGGAATGTAATTGCATACATACAATTTCTCATTATTTTAAGTTAAAAGGCACGAAAGCGTTATTCATTCTTTTACACATGACTCAGTTCAGGCATTTTTAAATACTGAACAGTAGCATGAAAAGCAGCTTTTAGCTTCTGAATTTGGTCTCATATAACAAAAGATGAGCAGGACAAATGAAAGAGGCTATTTCAAAAGATATTGAAGTACACTCTACCTTATTAATGGTGATTTTTCAGGAATGGGATTGGCAACTTCTGTAGTGCGCTGGTGCAGTAATAGTGCATCTTCTGCAGAGAAGCTTGGGTTACTAAGCCAGTCTAAATCTGTAGGTAAAGAAAAGTATGAGATCAATACAAATTAGCTTGCTGTGCTTTTTCAAGTTGGGAGTTAATCTAGTCAGCAGACAGATAAATTCACAGTAAATGTCACTAAGGTATGTGCAGTAACTGAGCATACTGGAAAGCACTCCATGAAATTTCCATTTAGCTTATACTGAAAGCAGATTCTATGTTTAATACATAGCTCTATACATAAAGATTCTATCCAACATTCATCTTTATTATTTAAAAGTTCTAATTTTTTATATTTATATACTGTATACATTTGTTATATATATATGACAATCAACTGCATGATAATATACTTACTATTATATATCAATTATACATTAATTTCTATATATAATATAGATAGAAATAGTTACATATTTAAAAAGTGAAATTTTAAAAATCCAGAAAGGCATAATTAAACAAAAGGTATAGATAATGAATGTGATAAAGCTTATACAAATTAACAAGAGTGTAGTTTACTGACTGTGTGGAAAATATTTTTAACACGACTTTATTGATAAGCACATCCATTACTCATAAGAATACTCAATTGTTTTATACATGGCCAAAACATGCCACTGAATTCTCAGTTCTCTAATAACTGAAATATCATTAGACCTTTCAACATCTTTCAAGTGTGAAAGCAAGCTATTTGATGCTAATTTGGATACTCTAGTCAGCATTAAGCATTTTGCTTAATCTCCATTTCATTCATCAGATAATATCAGACACTGTCAGGATGTGGAAGGGAAATTTTTTGTCACAACTGTACTGATATTAAAAGTTTTATAACAATTTTCAGAGTTTTCATTTCTAGAATTCTTTTAAGCATGTGAAATTTCTTGGCTATTAAACAACAAAAGTTATTTTGCATAAATACAGGATTTAACAGCAGCCTCACCAGTGTCACACTGACAAAGATATCATAAGGAACAAATCTGGTCTCCTTGGCTCTCCTCCATGCTCTTTACAATCATTTTTGCCTCTTCCTGTCACACTCTTGTCTTTGTGCTCTAGACTATACTGACCTCTACTCCTTAAACATTGTCTGTCAAGCCATACACCTCTCCGCCTTCTAAAGTCTTTCTTTCAAAAACAGAATTTCGGTATTAAAAGCTTTCTTCTGTCTCAAGTCCCTGATCTGTCATCCACAAAAGGATTTAAAGCAGAGTAGGCTGCAAAACAATTTATTAACCTAAGTTAAACACATCAAGAAGTACATAAAATAAAGCAAATCTACAGTCTGTGTTTCCCAGGAGTCCGCCCCCATTACGAAAGGCCCCAGGAGGAGTGATCACACCCCAGGCACTTGAACCTCCATCTCTGTGCATGTGAGAATCCACAATTCATGGCACTGTCAAGACCAAAACACACTTCCCATGAGCAACGCAATCAGTATGCTGCAGAACACCACCATGCACCATTTCCCAGCCTGTTCCTGTTGCTTGGTTCTACCTGAGCAGGTAAGATCAAATTGCATCTTTAATGCATTGAAGAATCACTCTGTGAGAATCAAGCCCTGTAGCACAGTCAATATAACTCTGTGGCTACAGCAGGGAAGTTCAGAATTCTTCAAGTACAATATTTTCTGAAGAATTAAATCAAACTGACCTATGACTCGGAAAAAAATGAGCAATGTTTGCCATTATGCAACCTTCAAGTTCAAACCATTTGAAAAAATCTCAAGTGAATCTGTTAGGTTGATACAAGCATTTCAAACACCATAATACATTCCAAACTTTACAACACTATCTCTTCACTTCTTAGGCATTTTTCTTGTGGATTGTCTAAGAAGTTTATCATTTTCACAGAGAAAATATAAAAGACCTATTTTTCCATAATATGCATGCACTTGTTACATGTTTATGAGCACAACAGCAGCAGCAATCCAATGACATTCTCTTTATACCTTCTGAAGCGAAAAATTAAAAATTTACAGTGCATGTCTATGGAGACAATTTTTAAGAGTTACATGAAACATTTCATTGCCTCTCAGGACCCTGAAAATCTGCTTTCAGAAAAATTCACTATATTGTCTGACCTACAGTATAGTTCAGACTGCAAATTATGCTGTGCATTACGCTTTCTACCGTCAGCGGGGTTACTTATTACCACTGGTCTCTTCATGGCTACAGATAAAATTGCAATTTATCTCCCACCAAATGCTAATGAAGCTTGACAACATAATTGCAACAAAGCATATAGAAAATTGCAGCACTCTAGAGGCTGCTGCAACTCAGCAGTTGAACAGCATAGGAAGCATAAACACTGCTTCTGTTTCAGACAGCACTTTCACTTTAGGAATGGTTTAGGAAGGTTTTTTAAAGTATGAGGCAGAGTGGCTGGCTGCATGAAACACAACCAACATACATACATTATTACTTCAACTTTTACAATAAAGTTATGAAGCAGTCCTAAATGTCTGCTAAAGGCACCTTAGTTTTACATAACATTAAAATCAAAATACTCTGGGATCTCTGTATTATAATGCATTTGGCTTCATATAAGATCTGAGCAGAGAGCCATCTATCAGAGAGACAGATGCCTGTCAACTTCTCAAGTTCTTACAAGCTGAATGTGTGAAACTTGATATACACCACCATAAATGTGGCTCTGAGCTAATATTTAATTTTTACAACTAACGTTAAAATGTTGTTGTCAACAACAAAGTACAACATTTATTAAAACAGAAATAAAAAAAATTATGCTCCAGCTTTGTCAATAATTTTTATACAAAAAAGCTCCTAGCATACCAAAATTTAAACCATAAGCAGTGCTAACAACTGAAATCTGGATCCAAAAGTCAGTCTTACATCTTTTTCTGTATAATCTGATCTTCCAGACAGGTGGCCTGAAGAAACACAGGCTACTGTAACAAACTTAAAGGCTAAGTTCCTAAAGTTTTAAAATATAATCAAAGTCTTATTACTAGAGAATTTTGCTGTATTTCTGCCTGACAGAGCAGCTCCACTATTCCTAGAAGCTGTAGTTTGGGATCTTATTATGTCCACTACTCCCCACACCAAGTGTCATTACCAGAAATGCAGCTAGAACATCTCTGTACCAACCACTGTTATCCCATCGGGCTAATGCAGAACTGGTTAGAACAAGAAGCTAATGCACCATACCGACAGGACCAAATGTACAAGAAATTTAGCCTAGGTAAATAATTCTTTGGTTCCCCTTTCTGTGGTGTCTCGAGAATGAGCAGATTTAAGGGTGGTAGAACCTGGCAAGCAAAAGGAAGGGTTAGTTCAAACCCTGTTCAGCAGAATTAACAAAGGTAGTACTTCCTTCACCACTTGGCATTACACCAGAAAGTGTTATTTATTTTAATATGATTATTTATTTTATTAAAAGTAATACACGCTAGACATCAACTAGAACAGTCAATGTGATACAATGAATCCTAATCTCACTTGTAACCTTCCAAAAAAAGTCCTTTACACCTAAGATTTGGCTTAATAATCAAAGAACTTAAAAACACTTTTATTCAAAGCTAGCAGCGGGAGAAAAAAAAAAAAGAAAATAACAAAACCAACAACAAACCAAAGCCCCCGTGCCGCGCTGGTTACGGGCCGATGGGCCCAGTGGCAGCACCGCCCCCGCCGCCGCTCCACGGCGGGGCGAAGCACGGCCGGAGCGGGGCCGGCGGCGTGTGCCGTTGGAGAGCTGCTAAGGGAAAAACGGTTCTCCCAGAACTTTACCTCTCGTGGAGCCCTCGGAGCTGCCGGCGGAGGGCTCCCCGGGCTGGGCGGCCCCGGCAAAGGCCGGGAACAGCGCCATGTCCAGGCCGCCGCCCCCGCCCCTCGCCCGAGCTGCTGGCGGCAAGATGGCGCCGAGCGCAGAGCGCGCTGGGACCGGTAGTTCTTCCGCCCGGCAGCAAGATGGCGGCCGGGGGAAGGCTGTGTGGGGATGAGGCCGCTCCTGGCGGGCGGCTTTCCATGGCCTTTTCTCTATCGTGCGGCCTCCGCCGCCGCACTGCGGGCTGGAGCAGGGAATTGCAATAGGAGACAAGCATAAAGCAAAGGGTTAAAACGGTCAGGTGCTTGGCAAGCTGCCAAGAGCACACGGCTGCTTCGAGAACGCCCTTTTAAATACATTTTACAATACATCAACTTGTTGCATATTCATAGTCTCATGCACAGTCAAATGTCTTCTGAGAACGGTTTACCATGGCCACTCTTTGGGTCCGCTTTTTTAGAGCATGCGTGTTTTTTGGCTTGTGGTTTAATTCTTTTTATCCTTTTTAATGTGGGTGGTGGTTCTGGCTTTTTGCCGCCGGTGAGTGTTGATAATTGTTGTATCAGCTGCATGGTCCTTATCACATGTTTATGGGCTGTTTGCTTTTTCTGTAAAATTTTATACCCTATTAACATACTATAGTATTCTCCTTCCTGGACTGAAAAGTTTGCCTTTTTTCTTTGTATGCTAAACCCATTCCATAATAGTCTCCTTGTTGAATTTCTTTAGTTTTCCTAATTCTTACACTAACACTAATGCATAACTAGAATTTCATGCAATGATTAAGGTGTACAATGAGTTTAGGGATTATATGGAATTAAGATGACTGCTTTGTTTTGTGTTCCTTTTCCAATGCCTCCTGATCATTGTGTTTGGCCTTTGTCTTCTCCTGAGCTCCAGTATCTGTCAAGAGACCATTTTTGATCGGCAAAAGATAACAGGTAAATTACAGTGTGGAGATGATGGGATTAGCCTCCCTGTACACACTGCTTCACATCTACCAAACTGATTTTTATAATCACTGTATAATTCACTTTTAAAATACTTCAGTGACCGTTCTCAGTCAGATTTCCAGTTGATTGCTGTGAATACCTTCGCACCATCTGCATACTTTGTCAACTCTGCAGTCACTGCATTAGTAGCCTTTTTTAAGATGTTGATGGCTTCATCCTTTAGAAAACTCTAAAACTATTTCTTATTCTTTGTTTCTTATTATTTATTCTTCTTTGTTTCTTACCTTCAGTTTATTATTATTTCCATAAAATGCTATTCATCAACAGGAGATAAGTATGAAAGTACAAAGAGAAGAGGAAAGAACAAAACAGTGATCGTGGACAGTGAGTCTGGAAGTCATCAAATGAGTGGAGTCTGATGGCCAGCTTGGAAAGTTTGGCTTTAAGTGTATGCTCACCTACTGATGTGAAGCCAAATTTTTGTTCAGGTATGTTACATCCATGAAGTTTTGTAGTAAAACATAAGATTATAGAAAATGTTGTATGTAATATATAGAAATATTTATCTACCTAGAACTGATACAGAAGATAGGGAAGAAATCTGAAAGAAGCACCTTGCCAGTTTTGAAGAGAGAATTTTAAAATAATTACCTTGCTACATGCACTTTTTAGGCTTTTTCCTGAGAACAGAAAGCGTATGTAATTTTGCAACCTGCAGTTGTCTTTCTGTCTGCCTGGCATAATTTCTCCAGGTGATATTTGTGAATCTGACATTTGTGAAATGGATGCCATGTGAAGCAGTACAGTAATTTCATGATTATAAGCCACACCTGATTATAAGCCGCACTACTGGGGTAGGCTGGATTCTTCAATGAAAAAGGTGCGGCTTATAATCGTGAAATTACTGTAATTCAGATCTCCATTCTGGCCATGGAGCTAGAGGGACAATTGGATGCATTCACTTGTGCCATCTTTGGCTCCCCTGAACAGCCCTAACGTGACAGACTGCCGGCTTTAGGTCCACCAGCCTTTTCAAACTTCTCCGATGTACTGAGTGCTGCCAGCATCATGTGATGTTGCACTTGTATCATAACGGGAATGCTTATGTAGTTCACTCCTATGTGGCTTTCACACAATGCATTTAGCATGTCCTGGGAGTGACAGGAACTGAGCGAATGGAAAAGGAGGGGGCTATAGCTGTATTTCCCTGCACTGGGAGCTGGGAGCACAACGGGATTTCCAGTAACACAGGTTCCTGTTCTGACAGCGTGCCAAGTTTCCAGCCTTACTCTACATTTTCCCAGTCCTTCCTCAGGTTTCTCTCACTAAAAATCCTTTTGTCTATGCCAGCACTGCTCAGATGTATTGAGTTCTACTCAGTAATTTTACCAAGGGTCTAATTTTTTATTGACCCCTACTCAGCATGCAGAAACACAAGAGCTGTTTTCAGCCCTGCCAGGTGCAGCGCGTGGCTGCTGGGCTGTAACCTCAGCACCATCCCATGGCCACCCCTTGCCAGGAGAGCACAGAAGAAATTACAGTAATTTCA
>VRYO01001269.1:1651329-1679043 GCA_009812075.1 Sialia sialis | reverse complement strand
GTGGCTTATAATCGTGAAAATACTGTATCTCCTGCAGGACTATCGTGCGTTTGGGAGTTCAGTGGTGCCATTCAAGTCACTGTAGGTATTTTATTTCCTCTTTTTGCTCAGTTGTCAGGGTTCTGTGTGGGCTGGCAGCTCCTGGGGGCCCAGTCAGAGCCCAGGAGCTCTCCAGTCAGGAGCAGGGGCAGCCCTAGCCCTGGAATTGGGCACCACCCTGGAGACAGGAACAGGCTGGGACAGGGACTCTTAGGTATGCCCAGCCTGGAGGGGCCCATGGGGAGCTGGGGATTGGCTCTGCTCTCTTTCCCTTCGCCCTTCTCGCATCTGCTGCTCACTTCAGGAGGGGGAGGACTGGCCTCCCTTGAGGTGGATGGACCTCCAGCAGCTCTCCCTTCCTCTCTCAAATAACCAGCTTCACGCTGCTAGCATCAGGCTGGGGCATTTCACAGAGGGAAAGATGGAGAGCTCTCCATCGTCTCACACCTCGCTGTTGTTTGAGAGGGGCAGCTCAAGAAGATGCCGTCTAAGAAAAAGTTCTTCTTAAATGTCTAATGTTACTCTCCCAATCCTCAAAACTGACAGATCAAAACCAAACATAGCTGGATACTAAGATATTATCATTTTACATCTGTCTGTCAAAAGGGCTTAACTTGTATTTTTAAAGGGAAATAACTCATATTTAGCAACAAATTTAAATTACAGTAATTTCACGATTATGAGCTGCACCTGAATATAAGCCGCACCACTGGGGTAGGCTGGATTCTTCAATGAAAAAGGTGTGGCTTATATTCATGAAATTACTGTACTAATGTTCTCTTCAGTTTTAATTATCTGTTTCATTACTTGTGCAATAGGTATTCTAGGTGATGATTTTGTATAATACTGCTATTACATTTAATAACATATTTTAGTAACATATTTTCTCCTCAAAGGACCTACTTTGCAGGTCAGTATGTATATGCTTCCCAGAGTATTTTATACAGTGATTTTGAAAATTACATTATAAGAATGCAAGTCTACTACCTTCTTACAATGTAATAAACAATACCTGAATAAAATCTTAGCATTAATAAAATAGGGCTATAAAATTATATAGGAAAGGTGCAAACATTTTTCCTTCAACGGATAAACAGAAAATAAACATATACAAGTTGATTGATGCCTTATTGCTAATATTTTCACAAAGGCTCTCAGGCTATCTTTCTAATGCTTTAATAAATCTGGTGGTTTATTTACTGATCCAAGTCCTGTCTGTAAAATCTTCACTTATGTAAAGCTTGCTGGGCTTTCAAATGCTTGCTGGGTAGATGAGTTATTACAGGCACACTTGTGATGGACATATGTAATAAAGATAACTGTTTCGGTTCAGATACACATTCCGATACTACACTTCAAAAACCTAAAGGAGTTTTTTTTACTTGATTTTTTCAGGCTTCATGGCAGTGCTGGCCTTGAACTTCAAATTGAAGCCGTGGTCCAACTGATCCTGTAGGCAAGTTTGAAATATGTATACACTGTTCCATTATACAAAACAGAAACAGCAACAAAATTATATGAAAAATCTGTATCGAAATCGTACTCTAGACAGCTATTTACACATAAACCTCAGACTTGTAAAGTATTTTAATTTCTGCTATGTATTCATGTATGCATATGTGAATATAAGTCTGTATTTCTATATAGATTCCAAAAAAAGGCAGGTCTTGATATTGTTCTCACTACATTTACTGTGAACAAAACACAGTAGTAGAGGAAGGAGGTATTTTGCAAACATAAGCACAGCATTTTATTTGCTAGAAAGGCCTGCTAGCATTTTATACAAGCCTTCTCAGGGTGAATACTGAAGAATTTTAAGAAAATCAGAATGATCAGAACTTCCTGTGTGTATCCAGACCCATAAAATTTTATCCAGTTTCTTTTTGCAGAGAAAACTGGCAAGGAATTTTAGTCCTCAAAAAAATGCAAACCAAATCAAACAAAATAAAACCTCCACCCCTTATCCTTATTTTTATACTTTGTATAACCCTGTAGTTCTGCCATCTTTCTTTTTAAAATACCACAGAAATAGATCCTCCTGTAATAAAAATACACTTGACATACTTCTTTTATTCTCAAATCAAAACAAGTGTTACGTGTAATTTTGTCAGAAAACATTCAACCTACTGCATAATTTTGAGCTTTATGACTTTATGGCTTCATTGTGTGGCCATAGGTGAAGTTTCCACTGACTGTAATGAGGTGGGTTTTTTGGTGTCTTGGGATCACAGGATCAGATGTTAATTTGGAGGAGTCATACTCCTAATGAACCTTTCAAAATGCAGCCTGTGAAACAGTATGCTTAAATACTCGGTATTTAAAAAAAAAATAAGCTAATACCAACAGTCAGGATTTTCCATTTTCTATTGCATTTAGCAATTCTGCATTTTCCCTGGATTTAATGATTTCTTACGTAAAATCCATGCTAATTTCTCATTAGACTTTTACCCAAAATAAAATTGATCTTGCCATTTATCCCTAGTCTCTAACCTTTTGTGAACATATGTCTGAAAGGGATGGTCTGAGTCACTGAGTTCAGCCATCTCTGCAGAAAACCTCACCACATAAATGTGTTCATATATGCAATTTTGAAATTTGTTGGGCTTTTCAACCCACAACTCCTGTAGAGAGACAGGTCCAGAACCTTAGAAATATCCTGACTTCTTCCTTAATTACGTTTATGTTTATATCCATCTGTTTCTGGGCCAGCAATTTCTTATGGCTTAAAATAGCTCTCTGCTTCATGAGGGTGCTAACCTGGATAAAATCTATGCTCAGCCTTTCTGCCATTAAGCAATTTAAAAATCTTTGTTGCTCAGTCCACTGAATTTTTGCACTTTTCTCAGTTCATATTCTGAACTAGAATTGTACACGGTATTCAAGACACAGTGGTACTACTCAGTCTCTACGGGAAATATTCTACAGTCCTGTATTTAACATTTAGTTGGCTGAATCATACTAGTGGTTCATAATGCCCATAATTAATAATTATAATTGGGCATTTCCAAACAATTGCTTCCCTTATATGGATTCTCCCAATTATACCCAAAAATCTTGTTATTAATTCCTAATGACATGGCCTTCTGTTCTATATTAAATTCAACTTCTGTAGATCACCTGCTTTATAGGATTTAAAATTTTGATATGGCTCATTGTGAGCAATGTCTCCGTTTTTGCAATCAGCAAGTTTAATTAGCACAGTCTTATTTTTGTGTTATTGCTTTTGTTAAATAATATTGGCCAAATGTTGGTATAAGGATCCCCCGCTGAATTTCCTCTTTAGTCTCATAGTCCCCTTTCCAGCACAGCCATATTCTCACCCTCTTTTAGCCTCTTCTTTATCTAACTCACATTTCTTGTGCTATTTTCCATTTAACCTAATAATCTCACAAGTGCTACATCGTCAAATGCTTTACTGCAATAAAAATTAATTGCATCTAACAGATTTCCATCATAAAAATTCTGCTGCCATTAAAATACACTCATGGTCTATCTTTGGTGAACTTGAACTGCATTTTATCCCATCTTCCTTTCATTTCCATACTGTTCATTAATTTCAAGCTTTATTTTAAAGCTTTGTGTGTTGTTGTAGACTAAGAGAATAATTGCAAATATAGCAAATGTTAATAAAACAAAAGTGAAGCTTGTTATATAGCACCACCACAATACTACAAGTGGATAAAACTCTACCACAAGACATAGAACTTCATTCCCTGTTTTTTTCACTAGGCAGTAATGCTCCCTACCCCCTTGAATAAATTGAGCTCCTCTAGTTTAGCTTCCACCCCACAGTTCTTTTCACTTTGTTTATATTCTCTTCTGGCTTTGACTTTCCTTTCTACATCTTTGTGTGTTTTGAAAGCTGCAAAATTAACTCATTAGGCTGGGCCATGCAACTAGAACCTTTAGGGCTCCCCCTTCTTTATGTGCTAGTTGCAATGTACTGCCTATATTGCTAAATAGTCTTTTACTTTTTGTTTCAGTCTTCTGCAAGATCTAGCTCTGAGGTAGATTTGGCAAATCTACCTTGACTCTGCACCTTCAAGACTCCAAATCATAGCTATCTTGATTCATTAATTTCCCTTCTCCAGTCTATACAGAGCTTTTCCTTGTTTTTTCTCTGACTGTGAAGATATTTACTCATCCCTCTTTCATACTTAGAATGTAAATTCCAGACATTTTTGTATTTGTGTTAGATAAATTCCATATCTCTGAGTTATTGCCTCAATTACTATGTATAATTTATCAGTATTTGTTCTTATAGTATTAAAAAAAACCCTATAAAACTTTGTCAAAACAGTTTTGTTCATTTTCCATTTCATTTGGATTTTTCAGCCAGGTGGGGATGGAGAGAGGACTGTTCTGTTTTTACTTTAAACACAACCAGTTTCCTCCCCATCTTTACTACCTACATAAATTAGTCTAAAATAGCATCAGTTTGTAGCCAGTAAAAAAATTAAAAAGCTTTTGTTGTCACTTGCACAAGTACCTGAGCTGTAGTGGCATTAGCAGCCCACATTTTTCACTGTACAACTGCATTTTTAAATCTCTATGCAACCTTGTCAGAAATCTTCCTCATCCCCATGTTTTGCCAACAACTATGCTGAGATGCCTTCAGATTTTCCTTTCTCCAATCTCCATTTGTGATGCAAAATTATATTAATTCAGATGCCAATGAGACTTACTTCAGTATTCTAGAAAATTTCAATTTGTAAATAATATCACATAGATATCCATTATTGGTATTGAAATTGGTATTACCAGACAATTTGTATAATGCTTGAGTTGTATGAAATGTCACCTCTCTGCCAGAATGCTGATTGCTGTCACTAGACAACTGATATGACAGACAGTGGAGCTAGCTGATAAATACACAGTTTAAAAAAATCTACAATATAATGACCAGAAATCCTGCTGTCCTGAACTATTACACTACTCTTTCAGCACACTGAAGATTATTAAGCCTATAAAAAACCCAGCCTAATATACCTAAATTATGGATGCCATCACTAAGTCATAATACTGTATTAACTGGGAAAAATCAATTATATATTTATTAAAATTTAATCCTCTATCTTACTAGCAGTGAAAGTCCTATCATGCAGATTGCAGTTTTTCTGCTGATGTGCTGTTCCTTTTGGCTATAAAAGCATCAGTATGCTGCACAACCTTGAAAAGAGGAGAAAGCATAGGCAAGTACACTTGGTAAGCTCTATAACAACAATTGGAAATTTAATTTTCATGTAGAGAGGAAAAGAACATTCATTTTACTTTTACGGTTCTTCCTCAAAGAACCATAGGTGTGTCCTCAAAGGTCTGTCTGTGCTTTTTTCATGCACTTCTTTTACACCTTACACATCCCTTAGTCTATGCCACATTAAATGGTATAAAAGCAGTTATTTTGGCTCAGAAGGCTGGAGCAAGTTGTATATTCATTAAATGTATTAGGAGGAAAAGTAAGGATGATTGCAATTCAAACCTCGTTGTTAGTTCAAGAATAAGAATAGCCAAAATAGTCTGAATGCCCATATACCCACATCAGGGTAAGACTGAATATATACAATTTTATATTCTGTAGCTTATTTTATATACATATACAGGAGTGGAGCAGTGTGAAATTCACAAAATCCCAAGAAAATTCAGTACTTCAAAAATTTGTTAGTCTGTACCACAAACATGAATATGCACAATTTTATCAAAATGTTTGCAACCATCTTCATTCCCTTGTGAGCAGGAGGTTGGACTAGATGTTCTGAAGGCTATTTCAAGCTGACTCATGCTATGATCCTGTATGAATTGTCTCTCTCTAGAATTGTCTCTCTTCACAACCACTATTCCACACCAAGACATGCACAAAAAGCAGATGATGGCCCTTTGTCAAAAAGCTCCTAGCAGAGATCTTTCTCCCACACATATTTATTCCCTTTTTGGTACCCAGACTCAGGATGATCATGACCATCTGGTCACAAATGGCCAGGCATATATTGTTCCTTTTCTTTTCCCAGACACTCAGTATTGTACAACAATCATTTATCCCACTGTCTATCCCAAATACTCTTTCTTCTCTTATTAAATGTTACTTTCCTTTTTAATTCCCCCAAGATTTTTCATTACTTTCTCTTAGATCATAAATTTTGTTCAAAGCTGTTGGGCTTTCATGAATCCTAAATCAATTTTCTCAACTGCAACCATTATCTGAAATACTTTCTACCCATCTGGCTAGAAGAGTTTTTTGGGACAGAGGACTTCTCACCTATTTTCATGACTTCACTTTATTTCCATGAAGTGTCATGTAAATATGTTCAACTTCTAAGATGCTTCAGTGACAGTTTCTTATTCCATACACTTTGCTTTGATAAACAATTCTTGTCTACTCTTTTCATTATTATGCACATTAGATATAAGCTCTTCTTTCTATAATTTAGCCTAGCAATCAGGTTACCATTCCAAACTAGAATCATATATGTATATATATATATATATATATATATATATATATATAAAACAATGCCAAAAAAAATCTATGCAGAATTAAACAGGAAGGCAGATAACAATTTACACAAATAATTAATGACTAAGGAATTATTGTTAGTGTTCGTCAGTCTGTCCAGAAGAACTTCATTAAAGTATGGCTAATCATGGCAGACAATCTTGTGCTGAAAGCAATGTAACGCTGCAGCTTTATTTCCTAGGAATCACAACCATTGATTCCTGATATTTAGGGCTGCTCCAAGTCCTAAAATCCAAATAAAACTTAAATGGCATTCTGCCAACTCTGCTATCAAAAGTATATCAGCGAGTTTTAGAATTAAGTACTTCTGAGCTAAGCACGTGGCTGTTTTAATGAAGAAAGTACACCATATGCTTAAATCAAAAACTTCTGGCACCTTCACACTGAAAGGGAAGCTGCACTCCACCCCGAACTATGTTACAGCCTTTGGCAGAAGCACACAGTAGCCTCATATGAACTGTGGAATCTCTAAACACTGTCAGAGCAGCCTTCATTTAGGAAGAGCTACATAAAGCAGGCTCTGCTAGGTTTATCCAAGTTCATTTATAGAACACTGCACCTTCAGTTTGTGAGTTGGTATCCCATATTTGTTAGCAAAAAAATCAGGAACACTGTACTGGAAAGGAAAGAGACTCCAATGTTGACATTATAGAAGTTCTTGAACAGCCATAATCATTAATGAAGGCCCTGCACTAAAGTACCACTACAGAAATATGAATCCTGAAGATTTTAAAACCTTGTCTGCAAAGTATCCTATTTTAAAATGCAAAGATGAGGGTCTTTCTTTGGCTGCTAGAAGTAATTACTTCCTATTGCTATTCAGTAAATAACTATTTCAAAAAGGTAAATTACTAGGACTAGCAGTCACAACAAGCACAGAGAGAAGGACATTCAGATAATCAGCACAGTGAGTTAGTGAGCTGTCAGAAACAGACATAAGATGAGGAGAGGTGCTTGGAGAGACTAAGGAGGAAAGCAGTAAGAAAGGCCAGAGTTAGAAAATGCCAATAATGTCAATCAATATCTGTAGCCAAACAGAGTTTTCTGGTGATATAATTTGTTCTTCTCAAGTCAAAAGAAATAGAGTATTTTCATGTGTTATTTATCCCTGTTGTTCAGGGATCTTCTTCCCTAGGGCAGCCAGCAGTGTTTTGATAGTCAAGATTGGGTGGGAGATTTCTCCAGCAGCAGATTCTGACATCATTTTTTCCTATCAAGGAAAGATCTTGACAGTCATCGATTCCATTGCCTGTCAAAAGGGAATCTGCTCCTTGTCAAAGTGCCTGCTCTGCATTTATTACCGTTGTTTGGATTTGTTTACATTTTCAATTATGTTTTCTGCACACAAGCATTCTCACCCTCTCAACAGAAACTGCAGTTAGACCCATCAGATGGCACTCCTAGAATGGATTTCTGAAGCCTGATGATCATCAGTCTCTCTCCACCCTGCACATTTCCCCAGCCCCAAAAGCAGGGTGGTTTGACAGAGGACAAGAGTAATTTATTTCTCTGCAATGTCTGGCCTGCCACCCCCGGTTGTGGGGCAGAGGGCCCCCACAGCAACTTTATTTGTAGCCTTTCCTTCACTGCAGTTGATGACAAAGATGACTGGGAGCCTGAGGCTCTATTGCTTCTCATTCCCAACAAGCCATGAAGTGCACAGTGGTACAGGGCTCAGTGAAGCAATCGAGTTTTTCAGAGAGTTTGGTGTGTGTTTCGTAATTCTGTAACCCTGCGGTTTTCCAAGTGGTGGTTCAGTACTAAAATGAAGATAATCCTTTTTCATCTGCTGAAATCAAATAATTCTATTTACTGGAGGCATTCCTATTCCTATTTGCAAAGGAGAAAAAGCCTTCTCTCAAATCTCCAGTTACCTACCACAATTTTTCTTTTTTTTAGTATTTCACCTTCTCAAAACGTGTTTGGTGATTGCAGAAGCATTATTTTATTTGAGATTACTCCTAATTTATAATGGTATAGTTAATAAAATCAGTGAAATTACAGAAATACAGCTGAACTGTGGCTACTGTTTCATGATAAAAAATGGCAATAGTAACTTAAAATCTTCTCAATACACCTGTGCCAACAAAATTGCTTGCAGGGCTTTTTAACTAAGGTTCATTAAAAAGTTGTCAGCACTAAGTCAAGGAACTGTCTGGAGTTAGAAAAGAATTATTGATTGTGATAATCACTAGCACATTCCGTTGCTAGCACAACTGAATGGTTGGCATACCAGAGGCAGAAGAGGCAACAGGAGCAGGAAAGCAGGAATACCTCATGCTGGTAATGGTGCCTGGACAGCAGCAAAATAACAGCCTGTGCAAGACCAAAACTGAGAGCAGTATTGTAACACTGAGCCAATTCTCAAATACCTACCATTAGATTATCTTCATTGCAGATTATCTGTGCCACAAATGTAAAACCAACCACCCTGCCTCCAGCACAGGTATTAGCTGAAGCCCATGACAGTGCAAACATCTCTTGCAAGATTGTGCCTGGCTTGGAAACAATACACACACCTTCCCACAGAGCCAGAGATCATAAATTCTGTCAAACCGAAGTGGCCTCTGTGAAAAAACAGCTGAAGTTTTTCCTCCCTGTGTTCCCAGAGCCAGGATGACAGACAGCATGCTGCAGTCACACCACATTGCTTTCCCTCAGGAACAGCTCAAACCTAGCTGGGCTTCAGGCCAGCTGTAGGCGCCTTCATGTGGAAATGATCCCCAGCAGGCAGGATTATGGGAGGCCTTTTAGGTCAGGTGAATACGATACACATGCACGGATCCGCTTTGGATATCTGACCCAACAAACTCTCCCACAGGCAACTGGGGAGATAGCATTGAAACATCAACAGCGAGAATCCTGGCCAGTGCCTGGAGGAAAGTATGGGAGCAGAATGAAAAGGCCAAAATGTCATAGGTGACACCACCAGTGAGGCATTTACACTGTTAAGTATTACTTGTAAAAGAAAATGGGAAACATTACAATTAGGAGGAGTAAGGTGTTGAGAAATACCCCATCTTTGGGTCAGCTCCAGCCCAATTGAATTGCATGACCCTGACGATTCAGCTGAAGTTATAAGAATCACCTTATAAATCACCTTGGCTGTTTGTTACACTGCTAACACTGTAACAAGCACAGCTGTTTTCTACAAACTATGATCATCTCTCAGTTTTAGTGCTGGATAGCATTTTAGTAGCTGATTCTTCTGTTTTATTTGTATTGCAACACAAATGTTATTACCATTTTGGATTACAGTCATTTCACGATTATAAGCCACACCTGAATATAAGCCGCACTTTTTTTTTTTTTTTTAAAGCAAGGATCCATGTGTAACAAAGTCACAAATTAGTAACAGAATCCCTGCCAGCTGGGTTTGGTGTCAGGTGCTCAAGTTGCAAACAGTTTTCATAGACCAGTGAAGCCTTTAAAGGCAGCCCCAGGCACCCTCCCCAGCCGGCTCTCCCTTCTGGGTTGGCATTTCATTGGGATTTGTCCATAGATAAGCCGCACCTGAATATAAGCCGCGCTACTGGGGTAGGCTGGATTCTTCAATGAAAAAGGTGCGGCTTATAATCGTGAAATTACTGTATTTTGAAAGAATGTAGTTTGCCATAGAAAAGCAAGCCAACTTACAAGAGAGCACAAGTAATTTTACTTCAATGTAATCACTGTCGCAGTGTGCCTTTAATGGATGATCAAAAATTATTTTCATGCTTTGCATATATTCAGATAAGGTGCAAAACTTCATAAAAACAAGTTAGCTTCAGGACTTGCAGTTCTGGGTGTCTTGTTCTGTGTGCAGTTCTGTGTGCCTGCCCTGTATAAGTTATACCAAACAAAGCCAAACAAGCTGTTGGCCTGTCCCTATGTTGCAATCATGAGGAATATTATATTCTCTAGAAATGTCAATTCATTTTAGCCCCAAGAGTTGCTCAGATTTCTACATCTTTAAGCATTTTTCCATTAGGAAAAGAAACTGATGACATTTGCTCTGATCCTTGTTTTTTAGGAATAATGGGCATTACAACCTAATTTATGGAGTACAAAGAAATTCACATGAATAGGAACAATTTATTTGCCTGTAGTTCCCAGACTTTTTGTAGACAGCTGTATTCTAAAAATCTTCCTTCCAGCATTTCTGACGTCACACAGAATTAGAGCAACTTCCCAATGACTTCCTCAGTTCTGAAATGACTTCTAAATTCTCAGAAAATCAGCTGAACTCTTTGACCCTCCTATTGTCAACATCTACACAGGGCCCAGGGTGAGCACAATTTTTTCTACTGTCCATTTTGAAAAACAAAATTGTGGAATGTGTCTCTCATGGACCCTTCTTTGAACAAAATGGTTGAACTGTCCAAAGCCCAGCAAAGCATGCTCTTCAAGCTTCATTTTTTCATACTGTCAAGCAGATCCCTTTGGAATTGTACAGAATCTCTTATCTCAGCCAGATAGCACAGGCAATCCCATGTGGCCATCCACTGAAGCCAAGAGAATTACTGCAGGGATGGATCTGGCAGTACAGCGTGTTGAACTGAGTTCCCTTAAGCAAGAAATCAGCACAAATGTACAAATCCAACTGTGTCTGAGGGCTCTGTTTTGCAGCCATCTGTACAGGCTTCTATTGTTAAACAGAAGTAAACCAAATGTTAGACTAAATGATACTCGTTGATTTATGCATGAAGGTAAAAAAAAGTACACATAATTATGAAAGCTGAAAATAACTAGACAAAGTTGGTCTGAATTATCAGAAAACCCCAAAAAACATTATGTTTCAGCAAAACACTAAGCATCCACCCTAAGACATGCTGACATTGCAAATTAACACCAGATTCCCAATATGACATCTTAGGATAATCTGATCTGAAAGATACAGCCAGCTGAAGGCAGTTTGCTGTATGTCAGCTTCTCAGACAAAACAAGAGAGCTGAAATGTCTCCTTTGTAATGGTACATAAAATCTTGCATCGTTTTTGTAGAAGAAAGAATGTGCTTGATTACTGTTTGCCAAATCAGTAAGTAATTGCATAGTGAAACATATTGCTACAGAAAACCACCAAGGTCAAGAACTGAGTAAATTCTAAAAATGTACATGAATACCAAACTACCTGGAGCTGCGGTTGTTCACAATAATTCTGGAAGCTTTTTAACAAGTCATGCTTCAAAGTTAAGGAAATCTTTCACAGTGAAAGTTTAGAATACAATCCTTCATGGGGATGGACTTGATTCCTCTCATCAGCAGCAAGTACTTCATTCAAGGACCTCATCTTGCCATAGATGTAGAAAGATACTGACCCAATCTGATCTCCGGTCTGATGCAGAACGGCATTTTCTACATAGCAACTTTGGAGCTTTCTGTGATCCCCCTGCTGTTTTGGAGCTGAAGAAAGCAAAGTGGATGCCAATTTCAGTTAAATTTTTTTGCCATTTTGGTTTATCAGTAACAGCCATTTTAAGAATAAGCCACATAAATAATGACACCAACTTATAGATTTTTTTTCTCAACGGAGTAACTCCACTATGTTTTAATCTCTGCAGTCTGAATTGTTTTTAAATGCAGCTCTGCACGAAAAACCTTGATCCACCTACTTTCACTTGCATTTGGGGCCAGCTTCTGACCACTTTAAGCAGAGAGACACAGTGAGGGTTTAAGCACTAAAATGGTCTCTGATTCAGACAAGATCAATATTCCTATTAATTAGCAACAATATTTTGCCTTTTAAATACTCTTTTAATTGCAAAGAAGGCCACAAATGGAATGTACACGAGCTGTGGAGCAATTGCCACTGCAGAAGTCTTTCCAAGCAATCACTAACCATACTGTGAAGTTCTCCTGTATCTCCAGTATGCTTTGGCACAGAACAGTTTCTCTACAATCTGGAAGCTCCTCCACCCCTGGAGTTGTGTATGAGCAGCAGCTGAGACCAGCCAGCTGATGGGCAGTGTTTTGCTGCTCTCTGGGTTAGCAGCTCTTGCCTCCGCACCGTTGCTGCCCTCACTAGAAATCTAGCCAAGAGCCACCTTTCAAGACTCTGGGGACAAGACAAGTATGGGAATGTGACATGGGTTGAATGTAGGCACATAAGGAAATGAAACCAGCTGCTTCTTCTGGAGATGAATGAAGCAAGTTAAAACTTGGGACCTCAGTTATAGACACAGGTGCAGAAGTGGCATAACAGGGCTGGTGTGGGCACATGCAGCACATCAGTCAGGGGACAGAAATTTGATGCTTCCAGTTGCACCAAACGTCAGCCCCTATCCAATGAATTAATCTTGAGAGCTCCTGCTCTGTATCTCTCTGTTTTGTTGTCATAGAATGTATACTAGGATGGAAAACAAACAAGTTAAAATTTACATTCAGGAAGTCACATGCTGAGACTGATCAAACCAGCACCACAATGGAAAGAAGGCTCAGAGTAATAACCTCCATCACAAAACCTGTGACAGATCAAACAGTTGGAGCAACAGGGTACTATAGAAAAAGCTCACTGTGTAACAGCCCAGTTTTAAGAAACCAAACAGGATATGGCACATAATTACTGACTGTAGGGCTTTCCATAAAGCAGCTGGCTCTTTAACAGCCCCTGGTTCCCAGCACAGTAAATTGCTCTTCTGTGGGTGGGTGTGTCAGCTACACAAGAAATGGTCTTTATGATTCTGATACAAGAGCAAGAGAAACCACAGTTTGCATTTGCTCCGGGTAAAAGATAATGTACCTTTTATCACATACCCCCAGATTTTAACTATGGCCCCATCTTTGTCTGTACCATGTTAGCTGAACAGCTGGAATCCATGATCCTCCCACCAAAGTAACAATCTTAGAGTATACTGATCATACTCTAACTGGAGTACATGAGGAAATGGTTCACTCAAGTATGAATGCTATCATCCAGCATTCACTGGAATTAATTATTAGTGTTTTGACTTTACATGACAAGGACCAAGTCAAGAAGTTGCAGTTTTAGGTACACGATGTATGGGAGGTTAAAAAACTGTCCCAGAATCTGTATTAAGAGAGATATAAAGCACCTTCTGAGAAAGGCTAGTTAGTGGGTAACAGAATGGCTAAGACCCATAGGGAGTTATTATTTATTTCAACAGGATGCAAAGAGGATTGCCTGTGACAAAATTTCTGGGAATACATATAGTAAATACATACTTTCTTGGGCTTTGGTGGGGGTTTTTGCTGGTTTTGGGGTGAGCTTTTGCTTGTTTGTTTGTTTTTTCTTTCTTTCTCCTTTTTTTTGGTATGGTTTTTTGGTTGTTTTTGTTTGTTTGTTTGTTTGTTTTGGGGGGGGTTGATTTGTGGTGTTTTTGTTTGTTTGTTTTTTTAATGAGACAGTACCTGTTAAAAGAACAGCAGGCTGCCAGTCTTAAGGGAGGTAAACTACTCTGAGATACTCAGCAAATAGATTATACTGGTCCTTCCCGAAGCCTGGAAATACATTCTCACATATTATCTCTGAGTCAAGAACTGATAGTAGGTGATAATGTTACAGTAATCCTAAAATTAAGCTGACTTTAGCTATATGTGATACTGGATGGGAAATTGCAAATTATCAATGAAATTAAATGGGTACTACAGACATGTAAGACAATCAATCATACTTTAAGGGCTCCTAAGTACTACACTCAAATTGTAAACAATGAGAACAACCTAATAATATTCAGCAGTTTTTCTTTAAACACTGCTAATAATCAATAGGAAGTCAATGCAAATGGACAAAATTAAGATACCACTTGCTCCTGATTGTGTATCTTACATGCAACTAGAATTGCTTATACAACCTTCAAAACAACCTCTTAACAAAGGTACTCCTTTACTTAATGCAACTGCATGATGGATTGAGAGCCAAAATTAATGACGTGAACACACAAATGGACTTAGCCAGCTGGTGCATGGAACAAAACTTGTGCTGAATAAAGCATCTTTCTCTACGATGGCTACAAAAACCACACCCCAATAGGATACAGAAATGAAAGAGGTACCATGCAAACTCTGCTGGGTGGAATTGGTGTAGGACCATGAACATTTAATTCATTTAATACAGAAATTCCAGCAAATAAATTCTCAGTATTTTAAGAATTGAAAGCTGCGGTGACCAGAACTGCAAGCTGGCTACCGACAGCTTTATAAACTTGCATACAAGTCTGGCAAGGTACCTGGCAGTACCTTTAGTGACACATTCATCTATCACTGTGGTGCCCATTACTAACCTGAAACCATACCATAGGAAGCCAGATGTGCTTTATCTTGTATTCTAACTAACTAGGATATATCAGGTTAATCAAATTTGGATAGCCATTGAAAATAGTCAAAGACAAATCTTAGAAACTATATTCCCTAACTTGGTAAAAGGCAAATTCAATGGAGGATGGCTTGAAACTATTTAACATAATATTGAGGGTTGTATAATGCAGCTACAAAGGAGTTAATATTGCAGTTGTTAGGAATTTGTCAGATGAGTGCCACTCATATAAAAATCATACCCTTATGTAAATTTGCTCTCAGTCCTAAAGCCTTTCATAAAAGATACCTATAGTAGCAGGAGATTGTTTGCATTGTAATACACTTGCCATCAATGAACTTAGCAAATACTGTGCTCCCTATCACGCTGATCATGTGTGCCTGACCACACCCTGAGCTCAGAATTACAAAGTTTGAAATACTCCTCTATCAGCATCTGGCAGCAGCTCTCCAGTGAGATGTGAATATGGCAAGAGGTTTGAATGTGTGTCTGTATCTACCTTCAAAACTATCCACTTCAAAGATAGTGTACATTTTGGACATGGAAAAATTTGCAGCTGTCATAGATCTGTGGTTTACAGATTTACAGGTTAACTTCTTGTTGACTGAAAAAATAAAGATGTCTTATTTTGTACTGTTTAAGACTCAGTAACATGTCACATGACCTTTAAGACACAAGATAACTTCCTCAAACAAAATGCCAAGGTTACCTAACATGTGTCTGAAACTGGAAAACCTTTAGATGAAAGACAAATAAAACTTCATATATGACAATAAGGAACTGAGTGAAAACCAATCATGCCAGGACTTCTTTGTGGTGGCAAGCAGTACTTCACATCACCAAATTCAGTTGACAGTAATCTAAATGGCAGTTTGTGTTCAGTGTCTTTTCCCAGCAAGAGTATCAGGGTAGATGAGAATATTTGCAAATGACACTGAATGGAGAAAGAATAATATAAAGTATTTTCTAGTACAGGTACAACTCAGAAGAATCAGGCATTCTCCTGCATGTTTAAATTCCAGGCACTAATAGATTTTCCAGCAGCTGGTAAAACTCTGCAAAGCTTCACTGAATCCTGGATAATTTGCTTATCTTAAGTGTTCCACTACAGTATCTGACTGTATCACAACCACTTAGATCAACTACTTTCCTAACTCACCTCAAACTTTTCAAAAGCAAAGTAATAAGGTCTTCCTGAAGAATTCTTTTCACCTAAAAATAAATTTGCACCAGTTAAAGAGAAAATAAGGTATAATAATACTTCATGTACTAATTATAACATTTTTGTGTTCTTGTGCATTTGTTCTTGGCTGACCCAAAAGTCACTTATCAAGTTTATCTGACATCAGCTTTTATAAAAATAGAAAATAAAAACAAACAAACAAACAAGCATCATTTTAGCAATTTTAATAGCTGTGCCAAAAAATAATCACTTGGGCTGAAAATTGCCATTCTGCTTTGGACTGTGAAAACTTAATTCAAAACTGTTCATATTATACTCTAATAATAACAGCTGCAGAAAAGCCAATAGAGGAATTCATCATTTCATCTTTAGAACAGGACTTGACTAGCTTGCAGCAAATACAGCACAACCATACTCCAAACAAGGAGGCTAAAGCAAAATTCTGAACAGCCACTCACTAAATAGCACCATCTAATCTGAATGCTGAATCAGACAGATCAGACAGAACTCTTGCAAAAAATTGCATATATGATTATGTTGTTCCAGGTTGTCATATAATGTAAGCAACCAACCTTAACTTCAACTCTTTACAGATTTTGTAAGCTTGAACTTGCAGTGAAATACCTTTATTTGATTGTATTTACACATGTACACTTGCATGCACACATAAATCCCACAAATTTACAAATCAAATAGAAAGAGAGCATCCAAACAGCGCAGGTTTTAGAAGAAAGCACACATTACCTGTGAAGGAAAAATTCAAACTATCCACCTAATACGAACGTGTAGCTCCACATTCTGTTATTTGGCAGTACCATTTAGGCTCCATAAGATGGCAGACCTGCATACATTTAACAGATGGTGGTGTAATGACATTGCAGTAAATACATTGTTTTTTAAATGGTTGCTTTAAATTGATGGGGCATTTTTCCACTCAGAATGTTTAGAAAGACATATATTCAGGACTGTAACAAACCTGTCTTACTACTCCATGTTGCCTTTGCCATACATTCTGATGGCTTTGGACATGGCCTACCTAAAGCACCTGTAAAAAAATAAAATGTAGCATCATCACTCAGAGCTGATTGATTGGGAATTACCATGACTTGATCAATGTAATTCTTTCTAATAAACATAAAATTGGTTTTTATTCCCATTTGATTCATTCAAGAACTTTTGCTCATTGCAAGCTAACTCTAAGAATATATTGCTGCCCTGAACACACCAAAGTGGTTGAGGTTATCTTTTAAATAGTCTGCTTTACAGGAAACTGGGGCAACAATGACTTACTTGTTAACCCTGAAATTGGTATATTTCTTTCCCAGTGAATAATGGGATGATGTCACTTTCAAAAGCTTTTTTCAGGTTCTCTGACATTAATGTAGTTCTATTATTTGTACAGTCATTATAGTATTATTATAGTAAATTATTAGAACAAATTTATTTTATGAGTCATATTAAGTTGTTCTGGAAAATACTGCAGAACAAGGTGATGCCTTTAGCAATGCTTTATACCAATTTCCTTTCCATTTGTTAAGATGTCGAGCTAGTTTAGATCTAAGGTGTACAAACATGAATTTTTAAAAAACATTATCATACTTTAAATGATCAGGTAAGAAACTGAATGAGTTTGAAGTCTCACTTTTATGTTTTACTTTAGCAAACTTGGACTCATAAACATTATAATTACACAGGCATATAATTTTCCCATAAAGGTTTCATTGCACTTGCTCCACTTGGCTAGGATTACAAGGAAAAGTGGTTAGATTGTTTTTAATATTTTGAAAGAGTTCTTTGGAAAAAAGACAGTAAGAAGCGTTCATGCCAACAGGAAAGCAGCTTGCACTCAGTAGGGCCTGAAAAGGAAATCATGATAATTTTAAATTAAAAACTGATCTACTTCCAGGTAACAACATGGAACAAAGAAAATAAATTACCAAGAAATTTACCTCAGAATCCCTACACTAGCCCATCAAGAATGTTATCCTGAAAACTCTAGTTAGGAAGAAAACTTTCACTAGAGTGAAAAAATTGAGCTGTTATGTTCATATGCAAATTTGTAATTTTTCCATATGTAAACACGCTCTTTAATAATTGCTTAGCAGCAAAACCTTATTTAAAATACTGCTCCCTGACACATTCACAGGCTTCTTGCTGACTCACTCTTCAAGAATGGGATTTTGAAAAAGAGCAATGAAAACACTCCAATAACAGAAATACTGAAGAATTTAGATAATGAGCGTCTGTAACCTACTTCTACCTTTAGACACTTATTGTATCAAGCTTCACAGATGTGCCAGGAAATTCTTGCTCGTTTTCAAAGCAGTCCTGTAAGCTTCTTACTAGTTCTTTGCCTCTGGTTTATCTAAGTTTATTTCAATTAGAGACATACCAAAAAACAACAACCCCACACAAGTGCTCATGCTATCTCTGCAGCCCCTTAGGCAACAGGGCTCTCCAGTGGGTTTTGGCCAGGCCCGATGCATGGATGCAGAGCAACCTCGCGTGCCTCGGCACAACTTCACAGTTCAGGGCTAATTTTGCAGAAGCATCTCTTTCGTGTTGAAAGATTTTGCAGCGTTTCAGCAAGATATTTCAGCGATCAGTCATCACTTGGCCGTGCGTATCCTCCCCCAGCTGCCACTCAAGCTGTCACTTGGAGCAGCGGCCCAAGAGACGCTTCTCACACGGGCACTGCAAGGGCAGCGTAAGCACGGTTGTTCTGCCACATTTTGCACCTCTGGCACCCTGTGTTGTGGAAAAGAATTGAGAAAAGAGGCTTTGTCTTTCTGCTGCTTTTTTTACGTAGAAACTCGGCTCTAACGAGGTCACGGATTGGGGAACAGCTTCTTCCTGCCAGCTCTGGCTTACAAGCCAAGCAATTGCTATTGCTGCAAGCTGCAGCGGTACGAAGAGGCGGCAAATCTTCCGCTGGGGCTGTGGATACTGCCGAGGAAGGGCCGAGAGGGCCCGGAGCTGGCCAGTGCTGCGGACAGCGCCGGCTGCGTGCAGCCATTCCCGGCGGGGCCGCGGCCGCCCCCCGGCAGCGCTCTGGCACGCGCAGCCCAGCATCCTCACTTGACGCATTGCAGGTGCCGCGTGACCAATCAGAGGCCTTGACTCTTAGCAGATAACCATTGCAGAGTCCCGTTAGCCAATCAGGCGCTCCTTGACAAAGTGCTGCCTCAGATGCCTCAGCACTGCTTCCGTCGGGCGCCGCGGTGCTGGGCGGAGGTAACCTTCCGCAAGAACATATAGGTCCCGCTGGCGGGAGCTTCCCGCTGCGGGACGGAGCCGAGCCGGGAGCCGAGCCGGGAGCCGAGCGGCCGCCTCAGCGCTGCAGCACCTGGCAGCGCGCTGGGTGCGGCCGCCGAGTCCGGCACAGTGCCCTGCCGCTGCGGCCCCTTTGCCTGCGACAAAGTGGGGGAAAATGGGTTCTCTCGGGAGGCCGCAGGAGGCTCCGGGAAAGCGAAGCGGTTTGTGCTGTGCCGCCTGGGCCTTTGCTAGTGGGTGTAAGGATAATCGCCATCGGCAGTTCCTGCACGGAGAAACACCAGCGCCGAGGCGAGCCAGAGAAAGCCTCGGTTCAGGCGAATCCCAGAGTGCCTCCAGAGGAGCTGCAGAGCTGCCCGTGCCAAGCTGGCAAGTGGCATCTGCGAGAGGCAGAGCTGAGAGCCCTGCAGCGGCTCTCGGTGAATTGCGGATTCGGGAACGCCGGCAGGAGCCGCAGTGCTCAGCGGCTCCGGGAGAGCTGCGAGGGGCAGGGCGTGAGGGAAGCCTGGTGTTTTACCGAATACCCTGGATCCTCTGTGGCTAAAGTCCCCAGCATATGGACAGCCATTCCTCTGTATCCTTCCAAATTCCTACCATAGGTGTACCTGCCTAAAAATCCACCTGCTTCCGCACACCCGCTGACCCGCAATAAATTCACTTGACTCTGAAGTGCAGGTTCAGGTGTAGCTGTGTTCCATTCCAGTTCTGCCATGCTCTCTAAAGAATGCTCCCTGGCCCCATTGGTGGCTGAGGGTTTGCTGCAAGGATTTCAGGACAGACAAAACTCTAGCAATAACTTTTTTTTGGTCAAGAATTAAGCTAGATGATTACTTGGCATCCGTGGACCCTTTCCAAAACAGAGTTCACTTTTTTTCCACACAAGCCTGTGGGCCATCAGTGCATCCTGAGAGAACAACAGGAGACAAACTAAAGAAAGACATGGGAGGGGGAGTAAGAAAATATCTATGTTTAAGTGATTTAACCCCATAATAATATTAACAAAACAGCTTATTTTGAGTCTTTTGCTTTTTGCCTATTTAATGCTGAATATCTTGTTTCAGTTGCATTTTAGCTGAGTGGATTGGTGTTCCGTAAGCCCCTAAAATAGAATATGGAGATAGAGACAGCAGAAGCAGAATGGTTGCCAAAGTGAAATGATCTGGAGTGCTGAGCACTGCATCAGCCCACACACAGGCCCACCCCAAGGATAGTGATGCAGAGAAGTCCTAGATGGTGCTCCCTGCTTGGAAAAATGATGTCAGTATTGGCAGACCCGAAACTAAACCAAAGGCTAACCAAAATAAATTCACTAAATGTACTTCGCTTCTATGTAGCATAAAACCCCCATTATCTGTGCAATGCACCTTTGTGTTAGGCTTGTGCTCTTTAACAGTGCTGCTGACAGCTTCACAGCCAGCACATAACAGTGAACTTACTAAATATAAGTACTTCATTAACGTCTAGAATACTTCTGCTACCACAGAAATAACAACAAATAGCCATACTGTGGGGAAGGTCAGTGCTGCTTGCCAGGAAAGGTGTGCACAAAGTGCTACATGCCTGGGACAGACCGGATTTAGGCATATTTTTATTCCACTGAAGCTGATAGCCTCAGAATAAAGCAGGCAGAACAGAGGTTTAATTAGGTAGCTGATGTGAACTGTACCCTCACAAAAATGCAGGGAAGAATATGAAGCCCCATGGGACAGCTCTACTTTTTAAGTTTACAAAAAAAAAAAAAAAAGAAAATACGGCTTTTCTTGGTACAATTTCGGGAGTTTTAACGATGGGAATTGCTTTAGGATAGAGATGCATACTCTGAGGGTTAGACATTTTAAGAGTCTGAGCTTCACACGAGCTAGTGTCCCCAAAACTAAAAACCTAAAGGTCTACACAAAGAACTGGATCAAAGAGAAACCTGAAGGGGGATATCAGAACCTACATTCTGGAGGCATCAGATGTCCCAAAACACTTTAAAAGAGATGAGCCCTCAGGAGAGAACTTGCTAGGTACTGCCATGGAATGTTCCCAGGGGAGAGGCAGTCTATTGGCTCTCTGACAATAGGTTACACAGATTGGAATTTATAGTTTTATACTTGAAATACATCTTCTCCTCAAGGTTGTTAACAAAGTAGGGTTTTTGTCTCCCCAGAAGTGTTGAGAAGTTAGGGGTGCATTCACAAACAACATAAAATAGCTATCCAAAGAAGTGCAATGATTCCATAGTTTTCTTCCTGTATGTAAGACAAAGGAAGAAGTGTCATTTGGCAATGGTGCTGCCTTCCAGCATCTGTAATTTGGGATGTATCTACACTTCCCACCTCAGGCCAGCTTTGCAGTGTGGCAGATTAGAATGCTGGATGCGTCTTCAACAGCAGTATTTGACATCCATTATTAACTCAGGTGGTTTTGATCTTGTAGCTTCTTATCCTCAGATAAGATTCTATCCCAAACTTATTGAAACACCTTGATTCAAGTGTCTAAGGGAAAGGAAGGGTGGAATAAATCCCTAACTCATGCAAATTTACATGGATTTATTGACTTCGGGGCATGTTTACATTGCTGAAAATCTTTACTAGAAATTATGATTCTGATTTAAAATTATGATCACTCTTGAACCACATATGTGGAGTTGTTGAATTTTTTATCATTAGCTGTAGCATGAAGACTTATGTCAGCTTCACCTGACACAAAGAAAATTCATTTAACATAGACTTACTACAGAATTACAATTTGGAGTTCAGTAAAGGAGGCTTGGCCATTAAAGGAGGTATCTGTGGATTTTAAATACCTGTCTGCCTATGTCATATATATTCTTTATATTTTTTAAGTTTATCTGGAACTTTTATTGCAAAATGGATATCCGAGTTTGCTCCACAGAAGTATTCAGATGAAGTACTCATGGTCAAAGGGATGGTATAAAAAACAACACAAACAGCTCATTTAATAATTTCAGTCATGTAAAAAAGCAATCCTAAATATCTGTGAAGATTTTTTTTCCTGTGTTAAGCAGGACAAACTGACATAAGGAACAACATTACTAGGGATGAACAAAATTATTGCCAGCCTTTCTTCAGCATTTAAATTCTGAAAGATATTTATTTACCATTGTTTATTGTATCATTATAAGCTATATAGTAGTTCAGAATTTGTAGCAAATGGCAACAGCTGTTCAGCTTTTATCAATTCTAATGCAGAAATTTAACATACTAAGTAAACTAATTTTTGGCCCACTCTTTTTTCCAGCCTATTCTTAAGAAATAAAATGCAAACTCAAGACATTCCTAATAAGGTAAATCTGACCAAAAAAATTCTTGTTTATTATGTCATATCACTTAAAAATTTGAGGAACCCATCTACTGAAATTAGAAACAGAATTTTTCCTATTATTAGAATAACCATTCTTGTAAGTATTGTTCTATACAGAATATTTTAAAATATATTAATAGTAAAAATCTATTACTTCCCTTTGACAGATGTATTACCTGGATTCATCATCGGGGAATATGGTTCTTATACATGTATCTGTCAGTGAAAAAAAAAAGACCTGGGTGTGCTTGACATTATGTAAAAATATGTAATACTTAGCAAACGCACAATACATAAATATCCTTTCCTCTGTTGCATTTGATTCTTGAAAAATCATGGATACAATTTGGCTTTTGTCTGTGAAAACAATAACAAAACACAGAAAAACGGAGTGAGTAAATTGTTTGCATCGTGAATCATCCAATGTTTACCTTTCTATGAAACTGGCAACTGCAAAAACTGAGAAGGAAAATCCTGTTTTCACATACTCCAGTGTCTCTAGAGAACTCTTCATGGGATGATGAAGAAAGGTTGGGGTTCTAAGAGTGTGTGGAAAAGTTTTGGGGGTTTTAATTTATTTTACATTGCAAGTGTTAAAAAATGTATGGAAAAACCCTTTGGTTTAAAAGAACTGTTTTATGATGTTTAATCTGCAAGATATATAAGTGAGAACTATATGTGGATGCAGGTTTGTAATTCCCATATTTCCAAGTCTTTTAAAGACAGGATCTTGAAGGTTCCCAACTCAAATTATGCAAAAGTTTAAAACATGAAACTTTTCAAATTATTGGGTCTCAAGGATGCCATTTTACATAGGTATTTGAAAAAGGACTCACTGATTTAATTGCAATGTGTAAATAATTTGGTTCTAACTAATGGTTAAATTAATTTCATGTAAACATCTAAAACTTTTCAAGACAAGAGGCACTCAACATAGGTAACAATACCGATTAATCAATTACATAGATGGCCTCCAAAAACTAAATGTTCAGTGAAAATCCATAATTGTATTTGCTTATTGATACACATCAGTGGGAATGAGGCATATGTAAATAAAATCACAAGAATATAAAAGACTGAGGAATTTGTGGGGTTTTTTTAATCTCTCTCAGAAAAGAAATAGTTCCTACAGGAATATATATGTACCTATTTAAAAATAGTCCAAGATCTGGAACTTTAAATATTAACATGAAAGCAACTTTTATTTTCACCTCTTGTAAAAATAAATTCTGTTCTAGCTTTTTATTTCATTGGAGTTCCACCCACTTATTTGCAATCTTAGCGATGCTTATAGTTTATAAAGATACTTGCTTAGGTCTTCACAGCTGCCAATGGCAGTTAGAATCATTAATTTTTGTGGAAAATGGTCTCCTCAAAAAACATTGCCTATATGAAGAGAATTTTGTAGACAGTGTAAAAAATTGACATACCAACAGAAGTCCAGTTGACTTGAAAAACAGCACAACAAATTTAGTAGCTCACACATATAGCTGGCAATATACCATGCATGAAAACCAATTATTATTAATTAATTATAACTTTTTCCAGTTGCACACATGTTGCATGCACATATAAACTTGATTTTGGCTTCTTGTACTTCTATCTTACTATAAACTTGTTATTTATGCTTATTGCCATAATATCGGCCTCCCAGCTGTGCATTAAATGACAAACTTCTGTCACATCCATTTTCTCAGGACAGACGTCTGTGGAATGTTTTAATTTATTTTTGGGGGTTTTTAAACTTACTTACATATACCACAAGAAAATAGTTGATACATGTGAGGCCATGATCGTCAGTGCTCATGTTGACAAACAGCTAAAGCTGAAAAGCACACCTTGTATGTAAGTAGTAAGGTTTATTATTTCGCCAGGTTCTCAACAGAATTCCTCCTTACATCTTAGGCTGCTCCCAAGGAATGGATGTGTTAAGTCTCTGCCAAAACAAAGACCAGCTGTAGGATTGCAATCTTACCATCACAGCAAGGCAAAATTTAGGAATGTAATATCAAGTAGAATGATTGCAAGTCTTCATTGCAACCATTTTATTTATTTTATAAATAAATGTATGAAATAGTATTTTCTTACCATTACGGTTCAAACGCAAGTCAACAAGACCATACTTAGAGAGTAAAGTAATTTAGAGCAGTAAATTTATCCAGTCAAAACTCATCTTAAGAGCTATTGCATAGAAAAGCTCTATGGCAATGGGATGGCCAAGTCCTCCGGTGTCAAACACAAACAAGTCCAGTCCCATTGAGATTCAGGCGATTTTGAATGAGACTGTAGAAGATCCTGGCAAATCATTTGACATTGTATATCATTGCAATGACAGCAGCATTTCTTGCCTGGCCACAATGGAATGTAAATTTTACTAGAACAAAGAATACCGATCAAGGTCTAGCTGTACAACTGAGTGAAAGCACATTTGCAAGGAGGTGCCAATTTAGATGATTTTTATTTGCATAAATAAGCAGCAAAAGATTAGTATTCTGTTTTGTTTACATTTATCGTTGCCATATGTCAAATGATGAAAAAAATTCCCTTAATCAGAATGGTATTTTGGAAAATGAGCTGTGAAATATTTTCAAATACAGAATGATGCAATTTAAATAGAAACTACTGCAGAAGTCAACTGTGGCATCTTACTTGATCATTGTGATTTTTTTAAAATAAAGCAAGGTAACTATATTCCAAACTACTTTAAAAGTAACTTGATTTCCCAATTTGATTTTAAATATAAATTAATTATTAATAAGAACCATCAAGAGTTAGAAAAAGTAGATACAAAAGGTTAAAGAAAAAACAAAGGAAATAGGAATAAATGCACAGCAATCCTTCTACTCATTCTACTCAAAGGCCCTGTTAATCTTTGGCAACATTCATAGAATGTTACTGAGTGGCTCTCTACTTCAGATTTCCAAGTTTCATCACATAGGTCCAAACGCTGGAATGTTGGTAGTTTGTAAGAGAATCTACATAAATTTTAACTACTTGTCTCATAGTCTCCTCAACAGATAAATCTTTTTAACAAGTGAAGGTTTGGATCAATGGAAAAACATATTACATGTGCTTAAAATTAACTTTAAGGAAATTGAAATGAAGCACTCACATTCTAAACTCACATTTAAATATGGGTAAGATTATTCTTCTGACAGTACCTTTTCTTTGCAAGATAATTTTACAAATTTACTAGCCCAATATTTATGTAGTGTTTTTACAATGAGATCTTCGCCTGTGTAAGACCAGCACAATAAGCTGAACAATTTGTACATGAGTGTTGTTCTTGACATATACTTGAGAGTTCCAAGATTCACTTATCCAAGTAAATACCCTTGCAGCTTACACCAATCAAACATTCTGCCATGCTTTCCAGAAAGAAATTAGGCTAGGAAACTAAGAGCCTAACAGTGCTGGTCTGGTTTGAAAAAGAAAGATCAATTATTTGCATGTTCTTCCACAGGGGAAAAAAAAAAAAGAAGAAAGAAAAAAAGAAATTAGCATCACTGTTTGGTAGTTTAAAAAAAGGCATATTAAAAATAAGAGGCTGGGCATTCCACATGTAAAATGGAAGCTGTCTATAAACCCATCATTTGCAGACTAGCCAGCTGCACATTGGTTTTCTGACACCATTTCATGCAGTAGTTGCTACACAAATGTCAGAATGGTTTGGGAACCAAACTATGACACATTAAATGTGCTATTTTGTTTGCTGAGAAATCGCTCACATTGCAAGCAGGTAACTGTTGTGCTTGCCAACCTATCACTGTGTTCTAGAAAGGCAAGCTAATAAATTGTAACTTCAGTGGCAGAGCTATTGAAACTGTTAAACAAATAGAACCAAACTGAATTTGTCTTTATTTCAAACACTCAAAGTATGGGTGATTTTTCAAACACAGAATAGACAAATGAATTTCAAAAGATTTAGTGCTGTATTGCAAGCAGATTTATCAGAATTAGGACCACACTGGAAATACTGAAAGCTTCCCAATCCAGAGAGAGGCCCAAACTAAAACCTTCTACTAAAAATATCTCGAACTACAACAAATCTCAAAATCTAAGGGAACCTGTCACGAATGGAACCAAAACCCTAGATTCCAAAGTGGGCCCATGTTTGTTTGTGCTTCTGTGCCTGTTAAAGGAGCTATGGTGTGAATACTGCAATATTTTTGGGGGTTATTACCAGTGTGGACAAAATCCTCAGAGCTGACGGGGAAGAAATGAAGAATGCAACACTGACATCAGGACATGGTTTTGCTGCCTCTCAACTGAAGGCTTCTGAAGAGGCTGAAGTGACACCTCAGTTGTAAACCATCTGGATTGAATCTCTCCATCGCCTGGATTTTGGTGCTTGACAAAAGCCCTATGATTAATAAAACGGCAGCTGTGCTCGCTCCAATATTTTAGTTTTACAGTCGCTGTGACAAACGGCTTCCCAGCGTAAAAAGAGTTCTTTATTGAAGTTTCCCCCGTTCCCGCGCCATCGCCCTCTCCCAGGTGCCGATCCGGGCTCCCCGGGGGAGCGCAGGCCCGCCTAGAAAATTAAAAAAGCACCAACTTGGCCGAGATGCCCTCGCTCCGGGGCTTCCATCCTGGAGAGCGGCGGGAAGCCGGCAGGGATCGGGTGTGTCGAGGAGCTCCCGCGAGCTGCGCCGGCCCCAGCGCTCGGCAGAGAAGAGCCACAGCCGGGAGCGGGCCGCCCTCGCCCCTCTGGGGGCGCTCGGCTGCGGGAGCGAGAGCGGGAGCGGCCCCGCCGGGGGAGGGGCCGGGCCGCCGAGGGGGCAGGGCCGCCCGCCGCAGTCACCTCGCACATACCGCGCCGGGGAGGAGGGAAAAGGGCCCCGCTCCGGCGGAGGGATACAGCCCCACGTATATAGCGCGCGGCGCAGGCTCACAGCCCCAGCACTCTGTGAGCCGCGCCGGGAGGAGGCAGCAGCCGCCGCCGCTCGTGGTCGCGCAGTTCGTGCAGCCGCCGCCGGGCCCGCCGCCGCCGCGCCATGGTAGGGGGGCTCGCTCGCTCGACCGGCCGGGCGCGGCACGGGGTGTCCGGGCTGGTGCGGGGGACTGGTGCACAGCGCGCTCGCTGCCGAGCTGGGGACGGTCGGGTTGGTGGAGCAGGGCTGTCCCCGGGGAGGAGCGGGGGTGGGG
>VRYO01001269.1:1629481-1650329 GCA_009812075.1 Sialia sialis | reverse complement strand
GCAGGGAAGAGCTCCCTGTCGGAAAGGCGATGGGCAGGGAAGGCTCCTCGGAGCCCGGGCGCCCTGGCGGTTGAATGATGAGGACGTGGTGTGGCCGCCGGCTGTAGAGGGAGGGAGGGGAAGCGGGGACGCACTGCAGCAGTGGGTGGCTGCTGGCCGGAAAGGGCGCCTGTTGCGCGGCGGGCTGCGAGCCTCCCGCCGGAGCGCATCGCATCATCTGCCGGCTGCTGCGCGGCCAGCCAGCGCTGCTCGCGATCGACAGCAAGCGCTGGCGTTTTCCCGGCGGTTTTTCGCTTTTCAGGAGAGCGGAGAAACAGTTGCAGACTGACCTCTAATCGCTTTTTGGCAATCTGGGTGTTCTTCGACTCTGTCTCTCCATCTCCCCTTCCCGGAGGAGAAGGCTGACATCACCAGGACAGGATTTGATTACTTGGCTGGGTGGGGTGATGGCTCCAGCCCTGGCTGGGTACCTTTGTCCTGTAGCAAGGGAATAGTGGCTGTGCCTGTTGCTCAGGCAGGTGAACGCCGTGGCAGTGTAGGGTCGGATCGTGTCCTCGGGCATCACCAGGGCTGCAAAGGTTTGGGGGTTTTGTTTTGTGGGTTTTTCTTCTTTTTTTTAATTTTTTTTTTCATTTGGAATACATTTTCTAGAAACGTCCAGCGAGCTCTGATTAATGGGGCAATGAGCTGGTGCTGTGGGCTGGAGGTTTTTTGCCAAGGTGTGGCTCTGTTTCCTGTTCTGCAGGGCAGTGAGTCTGTTATGTAAATTCCTTAGATAATCTTTAAGTGAAACCTCGAATTTTCTGGAAAACCACAAAGAGTGCAGGAAGTCGAGCTGGATTTTGAACACAAGCTTTTTGCAGTTATTAAAGAAGACTATATTTAGCTGTTAGCATTTCTACCCTTTTCTCCCTCCTCCAACACACTGCATGTGGGACCATAAAACAAATCCCATACCTAATTGCAGATGAGATCTGTGTATTTCTGTTAACACATAGAGCAGATTTTCAAGCCTAACCTTTTCTCATATGCAAGAGTTTAACAATGTATAGCTGATTAATTCTCCGTTGTATTTGTTGCTCTTTGCTGCTGTTAGATGGTTTTTATCCTTAATAATATTTTTGGACAAGAAGGATTTGCCTACCTTCTCTGACCTACAAAATTCTCTGTTCTGTTCATAAAAACAGTCCAGTAAAATGTGTTTAAAACAAGTTAGTACCTCTTATTCTTCAGTATCTGTGATTTGGCTTGTAAAATCCTCTTTTTTTTTTTCTTATACCAGGAGAAGGTGTATTTTTCCATAAAGAACTAGTGAGATCCTTTGAGTCCAAACGATGGAAGTTTTTGTGATGCTCTATCCATACATAGGGAGAGGCTTCTGGAAGGATGTGGCTATCACAGCTAAGCTCTAGAAAGCTCTTTTGATTGCCCACTGAGCTGTGTACCTCTATATGCAGCAGTAGCCTCTTGATGTACACAAGGTCATATGCAGGCATTTTAAGTCTTGCCGCTTAAAATTACATATAAAACAACCTGCATGCTAGGGTGAGGCACCTTAAACCGCTTGGCTGAATGGGAAAATAATGCGATGCATGAAAACTTAATTTTCTTTTGCCAGAGGTGGCAAAAATCTCTGACAGAGATAACATTTGTAATATCACAGCAGAGCCCCTTGTGTGGCTCTGGCAGAGGGCTGGAGGTGCTGCAGTGAGGTGGAGGGCGGGCAGGGCTGGGGCAGTGGGTGGTACATCAGTACCCCCACGCTGTGCTGGGAGTGGCATGTGCTGTGAAACCCCAAACACATGGCATTAGGGATTTTGTGTCTCAAGGAGCCTGCCCTGTGTCCTTCACTGGACCCAACCAGATTCACCAACTTGCAGGATGATGTTCAGTTCTTCATGTGCGGTTTCAAACCAAGTTAGCCTGTTTTTGGAAACAGCTGCATGGTGTAGGTGAGTGCAGTCTTCTTGTAGAGGCAGAATTCCAGGGTTTGAAAGTGACTTCATGAAAGTAATGATAAATCACTTCTGAAATATAAAGGAAGTGCATCATGGCTTGACAGAGCTAGAGGTAAACAGTATTCTAAAATGTTCTATTCTTCGTGTAGGCTGATCAGCTGACTGAAGAACAGATTGCTGGTAAGTGTTTTGATGGTAATTTCTTTTTTTTGCTAGCTCTTGTGACTAAAAGAAATATATTATCTCAAGCATAGTGAGAAAAAAAAAGTCTTTGACAATTTCAAATCTGCACTACCACTTTTTGAAAAGCACTCACTTAAAAAAAAAAACCCCAAACTAAAAAAAACCCAAAAATATTCTGGAAGATTACTGGTTCAGTGCCTCTTAATTTAGACTTCTTATTCCTTGGACTAATGATTTTTTTTTTAGATGTTCAAACTTGAGCCAAGTTCTCCTAGATCTCTTGCAAACAGAAATAATTGACAGACTCAAAGTGAGCTACTTTGAGTCAAAGCAGACCTAGGTACTCTTAATAGAGTGAAGATAAACAACAAATGAAATGGCAACAAATAAATCTCAGATTGGTTTATTGCACATTGTTACAAGCCAGTGTCTTTTAAATAAATCTTTTAATAAACTGTCTAATTCAGGCTGGTCAGGAGAAGGAGCATTATTTGACCTCTGGAGACCAGTTCCCCATTTGTGGCTGACACTAATTCTCATTGTCTCCTGACTTTCAAAGAAGTGGTAAATGACAATGCTTTTGTTCTGTAAGTCAGTTAATTGTAAAGAGAACCCAATGGCTCCTTTCACTTATTTCAGACAGCTGCTGTTTGTGGAGCAACTGTGCTTCAGGCAAGATGCAGATGCATGGAAATGAATTACAGAGTTGTAATGCAGATAAATAGCCACATTAAATAAGTTTGAATTTACTGTGAAAATCGTGTTGGTATTGTAAGTAATTTTTTGTTACTTGAGAGTGTTAATTCTCCCAATACAGGGACACTTAGATATCTAAGAAGAGAAAAATGCTGCTTAGAATTGTACCAGGCTTTGTGAGTAGAATGCATTTTTAGTCTGTGGTTTTATCTTGCTGGTGATGTTTCTAAACACTGGGACTGTTTCTGCCTCTAGAATTCAAGGAAGCCTTTTCCCTATTTGACAAAGATGGGGATGGTACTATCACAACAAAAGAACTGGGAACTGTCATGAGGTCACTGGGTCAAAATCCAACAGAAGCAGAATTGCAGGATATGATCAACGAGGTAGATGCTGATGGTAAGTGTTGGGAAGGTGCTGTGATCATATTTAATATGTGTGACCTCCGCATCTGGGCTTAAACTGCGTAGGGAAGACTGACATAGTGCTCTTAAAGCAGTTTCAAAATGCTGGAGAGAAGGATGTCAAAGATGCTAGCAGTATTCATGAGACTAAAAACAGGCAATGGGCAGAGACAAAGTTACACTATTTGTCTTTAATATTTTGTGGGTCACAGGTTATCTGACTTGCCCTAACCTGCCTTTCCATCCAGCTTTTCTGTATGTGTTTTGCCAGCCCCTGCTGGTTTTAATAACTTTATCAATGTCTATGATTTTGGCTAAGGCAAAAAATGTGTTAGGAGTGGAATAGTGTTTTCAGTGGAAGTTTAGCGCAACAGGAAGAGACTGTGTAGTCTATCTAATGTATTAAATCCCTGATAAATTGAGAGGGGCTATTGGAGGCAAAGGCAGAAAACCCTTCCAATGTCAAGGCTAACAGAAATATTTTAAACAAATGCCAGAAAACCCATATTGAAACACATACTGTGTTTCTGAACTCCACATAGGCTAGCAGTTTTAAAAAGTAAAGATATTTCCCCTGCTCAGGGTTGTCAAACCTTTAGTTTTGTATGTTGGTTGTGATAGTGATTTTTCTCTAACCTTTTTGTAGAGTAAGAGTGAAAGTGTATTGGCAAGACTATAAATTATTGGAATATCAGGCTATGTTAATTAAACTACTTTCTTAAAAAAAAGTGTAAGTTGACCTTAATTGCTAAGTCTTTGCAGAAATTGAAAAGCTTCAGTGTCTGCAGTGGTATGTAGAGTTTGTGTATAGTAGGTCTTTAGGCTGCAGAAAGAGGCTTCAGGTAAGTATTCCTGTCCAGCTGTTTAAATTTGGGTTACAGCAGAGTGCTTTCCTATTCTTCTGCATGTTCATTGAGGTTTTTTTCAAAACAGAGTATGTGACCTGTGTTCATATTTTACTGGTATGTAAAGCTGGCAAAGATGATAAATGGCTTTGTATGTCTCAGGCTGGAATCCCTAGGATTTTCTTAAACTTCAGTTGTTGCACAATGACTTTGTATTCTTTTCAAATCAATGAGTAGATCTTAGTTGTGCTGTGAACTGTTTAATGTTGTTTTGTCAACTACTTAATGTGCCTTTCTGACATATTACAGAGCTGAATCCTGACTCTGTAAATCTAGTTTCTTCACCATATCACTTTTTTCCCAGCTTTGAGCAGCCTGAATTTAAATCTTTGCTTTGAATGAAAATCTTAATCTTAGGGATGAGGCCTGGATGTCAGGGATTTTCAGTTTTGTGGTAAAATACCTGTGAGAGCACATACAGCTAAGCTTACCAGTAATAACCAGTAATGTCGGCTTTTCTCGTGTCACTGGAATTTGCAGATCCTTGTTGCCCCTTGGAATGGTTTGTTGCTTTTGTGGTGTGCTGCTTTGGTTGATCAGGTAGTTTTGATTTTTAATAAGAAAAAAGTATTTATGAACAGTTCAGTGAAGTGTGATGTTCCCATGTATTAACGTGGGATCGTCATGGCAATTTAATGTGTTCTTCCTGGAAGACACAACAATTGAGAGATTATAAAGAAAAATAAAAGGTTAACTTTGTGAGAGTTATTTGAAGTAAAAATAAGTCTTGTTACTGGTTAACCTTGAAGGATCAGACTGACATTTTACTTGTAGCTTGGGTGGCAAATGGCGTGGCTTATCCTTGAAAGAAGGCAGCACTTGATTTTGTGCTGAAACGGAGTAGCTGCTGCATGTTGTAATAGCAAAAAAAGCAGTGGTAGCAATTTAGAGAGAAGAACCAATTTATCTGTAAGGACAGTTAACAGACCATCTGCCAGTCTTGTCCCTGGCTAAGTCAAATGCCAGATATTTTTTTGTTTGTTGTTAATGAAGAAAAGCATGGAAGTTTAATTTTTGGAAGTTTCTTTTTATTAAGGCAATGGCACTATCGACTTCCCTGAATTTTTAACCATGATGGCCAGAAAAATGAAGGACACAGACAGCGAAGAAGAAATCCGTGAGGCATTCCGAGTCTTTGACAAGGTATGACTGCGAGTACAGCTACTCTTACAAAGCAATAATGTCTGTATTTTCTTTAGTGTCGTCTCTCTTCTTGTCTAGAAAGCGAAAGAGTCCTCTAGTAGAAGCAGAGGATTTGGAAACATAGCAGAGATTGTTCTGAATACAGAACCAGGATTGTTGCAGCCTGGTTCTACTTGCTTTTTATACAGCAAGATCTAAGCTTTAGACTCATCCATGAGGAGAACTTTCTGGCCTTTCCTTAGAAACAGATTAGCAGAACTTAATGCTTGGGAGGGTGTGGGAGGGAGTATGTTTTTTTTTTTTTGAGATGTGTGGGTAAAGGAGGGGGATTTTTCTCTACCTTTTGACTTTGGGGAGAATGGGGAAGCATTTACATGGATGCACAAGGTTTTATACTACCCTATGGAAGCTTTTGAAGTCAAGATGATGTCACTGGTATTTGGAGGGACATGAAGTATTGCATGTTCTGTTTTCAAAATGTCAACTTTGAGGTTGCTTTCATGAAAACTGAAGAGCTCAGCTCCTTTGACCTTGTTTTAAGAATACCTAGGCATGTATCAGTTTTCTAGAAAGGGATTCCTCTCTTTGGATTGTTTGATCATGATGTGTGAGTAGTGGTTGATGCAGCTGTAAAGCTAATGCATGTGTGGAAGAAGACTTTTACTATTTCTAGAAAAAAGTGTCAGTCTCTAGTACTCTGCAGAAAACGTGGGGGTATTTCTGCAGGCTAGATTGGTGTTTAAAGCTGCTGAGGTGGGTTATCTACTGGTGATGGCCATATCCTCCTGCTCTAAGATAGTGTATTCTTTCTGAAGTGAGCTTTACGTTTGGATGTTGCAAATGGGGACACTGGCTTAGAAGTGTCCATTTCTCTTACCTTTTGAATTTTGCCATAAAACTCTAAACTCCTTTATGAGTAGAATTTAAATGCTTTCTTTGATTTGTTCTATATCATCTGATCCAAGCAACCTAACACAGCCAGCTGCAGTCTGGTTATGGGGGCAGTGTTAACACAGAAAAGACAGTTGACTTCATTCTTTCTGGTGGGGAAGCAGGTCTCTTTGGCCTTGCTTAGGCAGCAGAGACTAAACAAAAACCTTTTTGGTTTTGTTTCTGTGTTTATTTTTGAAAGCTCTTTAGAAGCCTTAAAAATACCTTATCACAACTGCAAGTCGGGCATGCAGTTGTTATTACAGCACAATAATTGTATGGAAGGATATGGTGTCATGCATGCCTCAAAAGGTGGTGGGATTAATACATACTACAGTTTGTACAGTGTGCCAGGTGTGTACATCTGTCCCAAGTGCCATAAGGTTACTTCAGAAGCAGTTACTGGAAACCTAAGTGTGGTTTCCAAGTTAGTCATTGTCAGGATTGTTGTTCATGGTTTTGTGCAACTCCTTTCTCATAGGATGGCAATGGCTACATCAGTGCAGCAGAACTACGCCATGTTATGACAAACTTAGGAGAAAAGCTAACAGATGAAGAAGTAGATGAAATGATCAGAGAAGCAGACATTGATGGGGATGGGCAAGTCAACTATGAAGGTAAAAAGATGCTTGTCTGGACTCAAAACCATTATTCAGACCTAGGAAAGCCTGTTGCATAGAGCATTAATTTTTAATACTCGAGACACTAGTTTATTTGCTTGTCCACTTTTGTGGACAAAACCTTAGATGCAGTGAAAGGTGCTTTTTTTTTTTATGCCAACTGTGTTTTAGACACTTTTGACTTGAAGTACACTGGAGACAGTAAATCACAGTGTCTCTTTATCTTTTCAGAATTCGTACAGATGATGACTGCAAAGTGAAGAGACCTCCTTTACACCTTTTTTCCTCTAGAAGAATCAAATTGAATCTTTTACTTACCTCTTGCAAAAAAAATGTTCATTTATTCATTCTGTTTCTGTATAGCAAAACTGAATGTCAAATTACCTTCTGTCCACAAACTGCATGTAATGGTTGGTGGTCCTGTCCCTAAAAGATAAAGTTAAACATCAGTTTTACAATATAAATAATTGTACTACCTTGAAAATAAAAAAAAAAGGAAGCACTTAGTGAACTCAAAAGTTCCATATGCTAATGACTATTACACTGTTTGGGCTGGCCAGTTTTTCATGCATGCAGCTTGACAATTGAGCACAGTCAGACATGTGTATTAAAAGGAAAAAAACCTAAAGAATCCACTCTCTTGTTCAACAGTGGATTCTAGTTCAATTTGTAGTATAAATTGTCATAGCTGGTTTACTTTACAATTGGTTTATACCTCAGGATGGTATGCAGCAAAATGGTTGAAGGATGCAAAACTTAAAGAAAATGCCCTAAAGGTTGAATGGTTCTCCTGTACGTAGCAGTGTGCTCCAAAAATAGGATGATCTTAACTATGGATGGCATGTCTGTGTTAAAATACTGGTTTAACATTGTCTGCATTGCACTATAGTGAAACGGGTGTCAGGCTGTTACCGTTCACAAAATTTTTAAAAGAAACCTTCACCAAGGGAGCATCTTTGGACTCTCATATTTTTAAAACCTTCTGTACCATGACTTGGAGCTGGCGGAGTAGCCTGTGGACTTCAGCACAACTATCAACATTGCTGTTCAAGATATTACAATTTATGTCCATTCCAAGTTGTAAATGCTAGTCTTTTTTTTCCAATAAAAGACCATTAACTTAAAGGTGGTGTTAAATGCTTTGTAAAGTTAAAATATATATATATAATTGAGATAATAAACCAAAAAAGCAGTAGGAAGGAAGTGTTTCTATGAATGACTTGCTGCTAAATTATAATGCACATGTATGCAATAAGTTATCCCCTATCTTTTCAAGATGGCAAGAACTGACCTCCTGTAACCCAAGACCTTTGCTATAAATAAATGAACTTGTGCTTGCCTTTCATATTACGACAATGTTAATTTAGTTGGTCTCAAAGTCGTGTAATGCTGACTCGTCAACTATCAGCACAGAAGTAACACCTCATTTCACTAAAGTGGAGAGCTCTGAGCATGCATGTCAATACTGGGGAAACGTATAGGTTGCTTATGTTTTTTTGACAGGTTCTAAAAACTAGTTGGAGAATTTAAACAGCATGGACTTCATAGGTAGCTGTGATTCTCAAACATGCCAAAAATGCATTTATCTACCCGCAGAAAGAAAACAAAAGGACATTTTACAATATCTATTTAAAAAACCAAATTAAGCCTTTTTGTAAACTGGGGCTATTGTGTCTTGACTTCTCAAACACTTGCATGAATTTTGTGGGGTGGAGAAGAGGACTAGGGTTAATTTAAAAACGATCTTGTTACTTCTGCTTTGCATGCACTAGCGGTGCTTAGTCATTCCAGTTCTCTGAATAAGTGTTCTCTGATCCTTCAGCTTCCCCATGAATGAGTGGCAAAGCAGTTGTGTGCACTCTTCTTTGTCTGAAAGAAGAATGCGTCTCCTCTTTTTTTCTTTTTTTTTTTAAAGCAGAGCCTCATGTGGAAGGCTCTTATGCTTGGGAGGGAGGGACTATGGCATAATTACCGACTGTAAGTTTTTGTTTCCAAGTGTAATGGGTTGCAAACCGTAATTGCTTGATTGCATTTGGTTGTGGAGAGTATGATACTGTTCTAGGAAGAGATGCAAGTCTCCATTCATCCTGTCTAACTGAGGTGCGCGTTTTAAGAACTTGGTTTGCTCAGTGGGGGTCTAGAGACACCTCCAGAAGGCAGTCGAGACTACCTGCCTTCAGTGATTTTTATTTGTTTTTGGTTTTTTTCCTTGGGGGGTGGGTGGAGTTCTGGGTGACAAAGGACCCAGACACCTTAACCAAGTGCCTAAAAGTTAGATGGGCTGAATGTAGGCAATTGCTTAGGTATCTATTTGTTGCAAAGGCTTATTTACAGTGGCTGTGAATGCTGTCCTAGCAAACTGGCTTCAATGATGGGAATGTCTGATTACCATTTCAAAGTAGGGTCTTGCATAGCGGCTGTGATCTGCTACTTTAGTAGTGCTTGAGGATGGCTGCACTGATTCTGTAGACCAGCTTTTAAAGAGAACATACTCAAGAGACAGGCTAGATAGGAACCAACGGTTGCAGCTCTGAACTAATAACTTCTGCCTGGGTGTGCAGACATCTTGTCTACTAGGTAAATGCTTCTTTACCATCAATTTGTCATTCACTCATGGTTGGTAGGGTAGTTCACCTAAGAACAGCTGCTTTTAGCTTACTCAGTGTGCTCTGTGCTTGCTAGCAGAGACCTCATACTGCAAGAGGTTCTTGGCTTGATTAGAAATTGTCTGGCAGTGTGCAGTGTTGGTATGCCCTGTAACTGAATCTGCCTGGAGGTATCTAATTATTAACTGACTTCAGTACCACATCAACCTCGAGTAAATGTATCCTCTGTACAGGACTTAAGCTCTGTTCCCTTCTGCATAGTGAATAACTAGAAAAATGAAATGGTGTCATCAAGGTCTTTTTTAATTTTTCAATTTTTTTTTCCTGTGAGTGTGTGTGTGTGGCTTTGGCTTTTTCCAAATGTGAAAGTGTGGGCTGGATACACTTGGTGCATGGCTTAGAAACATGGGACTGGAAAGAACTTCCTGGGTCATCAGATCCAGTCCCCTGCTATTGCAGGCAACCGTGTCATATAATCCTTTTAATAAACTGATCAAGCTTAAACACCTGCTTGTAAGTGGCTTGTTTTCATGGAAGTTCTGTAACTCATGTTGCTCTCAACTGATGCAAATAATATATGAAATATGAAGTTAATCAAAAGGTCCTCCAGCTTAGCTTTAGGTTTATCATTACATTTATTTACCTGACTTTCTTGAACCTGTTATTATTTGCACAACACTCAGGAAAGTGTTGAGTCTTTATCCCCTCTTGCTATGAATAAGAGTTGGTGTGCTTGCTTATTTTTTTTAATGGAAAAGATGGATGTCTGGCTTGTTGAAACCTGTTAGATATGTTAATTGTCAAGGCAAGAAACAATTGAGTTATTTGTATTTGATACATAAATTTAAGGCTAGAGTATACATAACCATTTTTAAAACACATCAACTTGCAGTGTAGTTTTATATTTAATACTGAAATTGTACTGCTGAAGTTTAAACTGCTGTTAATCATATTCCTCTTCTGATCATAATGAAAAAATAAAGGGTAAGAAAATGCTTAACATAGATTATTCATTATCATGCTTATTTTATTAATAATTCAGGCATTGTAACATCTCCAGGGATGGGGCATTGGTTCTGTTTGCTGGGGTGGGCTGAAGTAAGGGGTGGGGAGGGTTACTGATGTAGAAAATTCTTAACTCCCAGCCATTTGTCACATTTGCACAGCTTCAGAAGCACAGACACGATAAAAAACTGTTCCAGAAAGGATTCAACACCTTATTGATGCCTTAGATGCACGTGTGGGTGGGGGGCTGATCTGTGGGCAGTGGGCAGTGCTGTGGCTGCCAGTCCCTGTGCCCTGCCCAGGGCAGCGTGGAGCTGGGTGGGACTGTGTCCTGGGCCCTGGATTGCAGCACACGTGCGATGGGAATGCAGATTCTTGTTCCCAGGTGACAACATCCTAGACTACAACCACAGTCTTGGGGTTTAGAAATACCAGAGTTGCACAGCTTGCTTTTCCCCTGCCATGAAACTTAACTGGAACCCTTGTTTTGCTGCAATTCAGTTAGGGTTTGGGTTCTTTTTATTTCATAGTTTTGGCTTGGGTTTTTGTGGTTTGGTTGGTTGGTTTGTTCATGGGGGGGTGGTATCTGGTTGGTTTGGGTTATGGTGTTTTATTGTTGTTCAGGTTTTTTTTTTTCCATTTACTAAGTGAAATCTGACATAGAACTGTGGTAGAACCACTGCATGTTCTTCTGATACGCAGACATACAACTGTCAAGTGAACATAGGCAGTGAAGGCTGATGCCCTGGTTCTCCTGATTGACATTTAAGAAACCAAATATTTTATTTTCAAGTAGAGTGGGTGGATCTTTAAAATCAGCAAGACAAACAAGTTGTGTGGGGATTTTTTTCCTAACAGCATTACAATTCCAAAGTATTAAGATTGTGAAGTAATGTGAATTGCATGTTGAATTGTGTAAAGAGCTGGGGTTCCAAAGATGATCGAGATTGCTGGCTATAGAAACTTTTCATGAAGGCTCAAGTACTTAGCAGATTTTATATTTTCTAAGAGCCCCTATCTGAGTATCCTAGGGTAGAAGTCAGAGGGTATTTGAAGGAGTTGGTAATTTCTTTAATAGTAATGAATTGGGTTTCGAACTGAAGTGAATAAGTATCCTAATAAATGATTAGGTAGATACCAAGAAATTGGATAGTTCTTACAGTCTCATAGATGGTAAGGCACAGTTGTTCTGTTGCAGTAAATGAGTGTGTGGTTGCTCTCTATCTGACTGATGACTGTAACCAGGAGCAGAGCACACTTCAGAGCACAGTACAGCGCTTTTGGCCCTCCAACTGTTAAATGCCAGGAGAAAAACCCACAAATACATAACACAAAAAAATAGTATTGCTGCACGGATTTAAATTTCTCCCACACCCCTGTGGAGACCAGCACCTTGTAGCAATGCTACACAAACAAAGCTGAGAAGCAGGTCTCCCAGCATTGCCCCCAGGGAACCTCAAAAAGAGGTTGCAAGTTGTCCTTTCTGGCATCCTTGCATGTGAGGGACAAGGCTGGAGCAGTGGTATCTTTTTGTTTCGATCTTTCACAGCTGTTTCATTGACTGGGAAATCTTGCACAGATCTCCTCTGAAGAGATGCTTTTGTTTCAGTTGCCTTAAAAGTCAGCATCCACAGAAGTACTGAAAGAATTATTCATAGTGCTGCCTTTTCCTGAAAAAAGCAGCTCCTAAAATTATGGTTAAAGTACAATATGAAAACTGTTCTAAACACCTAAAAATTAATCAAAATTGTTTCTGAGTATTATTTATTTCTAGATCTCTAAATACGATGTATTTCTAAAACAGATTCTTCAACAAATGTCATGCTTAGCCTAAAATTTGCAGCATTTAAAATGAACACAGTGTTTGAAAAGGAACCAACTGAATCAATGGAGAAATCCATAAAAAGGCATTAACAAACATTCTTCCCCATTTTACTAGTTTGCAGTGGGATTTGCAATAACAATGCTCTCAACATAGCAAGTACAGTAATTTCACAATTATAAGCCACACCTGATTATAAGCCGCACCTCCCGGTGGCCAGGCAGACCACAGGATTTGTCCATATATAAGCCGCACCTGAATATAAGCCACACCTTTTTTTTTTTTTTAAGCGAGGAACCATGTGTAACAAAGTAACAAATTAGTAACAGAATCACTGCCAGCTGGGTTTGGTGTCAGGTGCTCAAGTTGCAAACAGTTTTCATAGACCAGCGAAGCCTTTAAAGGCAGCCCCAGGCACCCTCCCCAGCCGGCTCTCACTTCTGGGCATTTCACTGGGATTTGTCCATAGATAAGCCTCACCTGAATATAAGCCGCACTACTGGGGTAGGCTGGATTCTTCAATGAAAAAGGTGCGGCTTATAATTGTGAAAAAGGGTATAGTGAAAGAAATGGATGGAGGGAGAGTAAAAAGAATACCTGTGCATGAGACTCCTTTGTAGTCTTGTCCTGCCAAGTATTTGTTGTCCCTAAGGCTATAAATTTTTAACTGTGGGCTCCCTGGGTTTTTTAGCAGTGGTGCTGTTACTCGCATTGTCCAGTTTTCCTGGCTCCCATAGCTCCCCCCTGCTCCATGCCAACTTCACATTTACTTGAAAATATACAACCTGGAAAAGCTGTCAGTCTGCTGTTGTTCAGAACTTGCCAAATGTGCTCTGCTTATTCTCAGCTTTGAAAAAAAAAATACTTAAAAGAATAATTTCCTCCAGACATTCTGTTAGGAGACAAAATACAACCGTGATTTCATAAAGGTTTTACTGACTATCTTGTGAATTGAAATTTTAGCCCAGAGTATTTAGCTCTCTAGGAATCACTGTGCAACATCAACAAAAATAGTTTCTCAAGGGTTTTGGCATAAAATTTGATGGATATTTCCTAATAGCTAATTTGTTTCTTTAGATATTAATAAATAAAAATTCCTACACAAATATACCAGATGCCCTGACAATCAGTGTGTATGTTGCTGTCCACCTTACATAGATGAATTAAAGACAAGTAGATTCAATCAGTAAATTGAGTCAGTAAGTAAAACAGATTTTTAGTATCAAGAAGATATCTTGCACTATGGTACAGTTACAAAAGCATAGCTAAATTGTGAAAATAGCCTTACTGATTTATTTTCCATGAAATTAATTTATAGAGAAAGGTAATTAAGTAGCTGAGGTTATCCTTTTTTTCATTAAACATTTGCACACACGGAAAATACTATAGGAGAAAAATGGTCTTAAGGCTAACAAAACTAAGTACTCAAAATTAAAAAAAACCCAAACAATTAAGGTTATCCATGAAACTTGAGACTGGCCTATTGCAAAACATGATACTGTCTTACCTCATTCTATACTGCCCTCAGCATCTTTCCATCACTTTATTAAACATTTCATTGCAACTTTCCTTCTGAATGCAACATTCTGTCCATACTGCAGTCTCTACCTGCTACCCAGCTCTCGCTCCAAAGCCAGAATTGCTATTTTCCTATAAGGCTTAGGTGTCTCAGTCCTCCACAAATACTATGTTCTTTTAAGGACACACAGTGAATTGAGGACATGCTTTATCCTCACCAAACAAAAGCAGCTGAGGTGCTCTGAAGCCCAAAGCAGTATTTCTGAGAGTTCAATCTGAGACGTTTTCATTTGTTAGAATCAGGATCATGCCTGATGTGCGTGGTACAAAGACACCTTGTCAGTAAGGGCATCCTTCAGGTCTGAAAGCCAGTCTAAGCACCTGCGTCAAGCCGTTGTTGTCCAACGTTCTTGGAAGAAGTGGCTGCCTGTAGTCAGCTGAGTCTGAGTGGTTGATCCCACCCCACACAGGGCTCCATGCAGAGACCAACAGCTCTTGTTTTCTAGGGCAGTCAAGGCTTGCATTACCTGGCAGGTCAGCTCCTTTTTTTCAGCCCCCGTATCGCTCGCTGTGCATTGCCTTGTTCATGCAAAAGAAGAAAAGACATCAACTATGCAGCATTTCTTTCATCGCACCAATTCATGCCCGGAGCAGCAGGGAAGAGAACAAACTGATTTCGTGCTAGGACGACAAAATAGGGGGTTGCTGCTGGTGGTGATGGTTTGTGAAAGGAGACTAGGGGAATAAAAGTGGCAAACCCCCTCAATTGCAGCACTTTGTGCTTTCCTGCACAACCTTGTACTTTCATTGCTGTTTCAATCCTCTAATTTATTACCACAAAAGGGAAAACAGAACTATGCCTCCAGCACAGGGAACTCACTTGTGTGGCATCATGGTGACACCCCAGTGAATCAACATCTGAGCTGCTGCCGTTGGGTTCCACAACAGAGCTCTGTGACCTCCTCGGTAACAGAGGAACAGCAAGCAGAGCTCTTCTGCTTCCTCAGCCAACCCAACATGGGGGGAGAGATTGCCCACAGATTTGCAGAGGAGATGTGGATTCAGGACCGTAGGAGCAGCTCAGGACTCTGCAGGAGGCTGTGCTTTAATTGTCCTAAGCTTTTCCACCCATCCCCTGTAACCATGATCTCCTGTTCTCTTCCTGGCCTGCCTGCTCGCTTCCTCTCCATTTTATTCTCTACTCATCAGGCCCAGCTGGTACCTCTCAGACTTCTCTAGGTTTCTTTGTCCCACAGTCCATGCTCCTCTTTCATTTCTGCACTCATGGGCTAGCCCTAATTGGGAACTCAGCCCCACCAGCCTCTGGCTTGCTTCTCCCCAGTGGAATGGGGGAGAGGATCAGAAGAATGAAAGTGAGAAAATTCGTGGGTTGAGATACAGAGATTTTGATCAGGAAAGATCATGTATGTGCACACACAAAGAAAAACAAGGATTAATTCACTACTCCCCTTGGGCAAGCAGGTGTTCAACCATGCCTGTGAAAGTAGGGCTCCATCCCACATAATAATTATTTGAGAAAACAAACACAGTAACTCCAGCAACATCCCCCCTTCCTTCTTCTTCCCCCAGATGTATTGCTGAGCATGATACCATATGGTATGGAATATCATAGAATGGTTTGGGTTGGAAGAGATCTAAAAAGTCATCTAGTTCCAACAGTTCTTCCACTAGACTGGGTTGGTCAATGTCCCATCCAGCCTGGCCTTCAACACTGCCAGGGGTGGGGCATCCACAGTTTTTCTGGCCAGCTTCCTTTGGACAGCTGAAGTTGGCTCTCCTGGCTTCACTTCCTCACAGCCTCTGTGCTTCCGCAGCCTGCTTGTGCTGGGATGGGGTTAGAGGCTGAAAATATCTTGGTGTTGTGCAAGCACAGCTCAGTGATAGCTAATACATCCCCTTGTTATCAGCATTTTTTGTGTCACAAACCCAAAACCGAGCACCATACGAGCAACTGTGAAGAAAATTAACTCTACCCCAGCCCTAACCAGTACATCAGCCCATTTATGTCTCTCAATAATCAGGGCTGACAATGATATATCTTCTTCCAGATCTCCATTCTCACAACTTTTGGTCCTGATTAGTTGATTTTTCACCAAACAACTTTATGTTGCCTAAAACAGGGTGGTCACTCAGGTCAGGGCACAGATGAAAGTTTTCCTGTGCTCTGCTCAGGCCCCAGGCTGCAGGTGTGGATTTGAGCCTTGCCCGACTTGCCTGACTCGAAGCAGCAGAGAGCTGTGGTTGCAAAAAAAAATCCAAAACAAAAAAAACTAGAGCAGGCTGCCCCCAGCTTCTGGCTGGAGATGGTGGAGATACTTAGTCTAGGGTGAGGCAGCTGTTGGAAATCTACGTTGGTCATGAGTGCTGAGAGCTCTGCTCTGCCTCACCATTTTCCTGAAACACTGCTTTGTCTCAGAAGAGTTACTGCTAGTTACTGCTTTTGTAAACATGGAGTGCATCACTCATATCTTCTGCACCACTCTCATACCTTCTTGCATTCAAGAAGAGCATTTCTACATCTACAATCATACTGGATGTAAGCTTCAGCAGTCACTTCATTCACCACTGATATTCAGCCATCTTGAACCTAAAATGTCACAGGCTCGTAAGAGACAGTCTTTGCACATGAGTTGTTCCCAGAAGAGATCAATGAACTACATTTTGAACTTAGGTCAGTAATGCGGTGCAGAATAAGTCTGAGACAGGGAAGAAAGTGATACCAGGGACTGACACAGAGATTCCTCCCAGCCTTCTTCTCCTACCAACTCTCCACTCCCTTTGTCTTCCTCTCCATCTCTTCTGATATCTCATGACACACTTTACCTATTCTACAAAGCCCACCTCATTGAACCTAACTCTGTTAATAGGCAGCTTTAGTTACTATTTAGTTACAGTAATTTCACGATTATAAGCCACACCTTTTTCATTGAAGAATCCAGCCTACCCCAGTACTGCGGCTTATATTCAGGTGCGGCTTATCTATGGACAAATCCCAGTGAAATGCCAATCCAGAAGTGAGAGCCGGCTGGGGAGGGTGCCTGGGGCTGCCTTTAAAGGCTTGGCTGGTCTATGAAAACTGTTTGCAACTTGAGCACCTGACACCAAACCCAGCTGGCAGTGATTCTGTTACTAATTTGTTACTTTGTTACACATGGATCCTCGCTTTAAAAAAAAAGAAAGAAAAAAAGGTGCGGCTTATAATCAGGTGCAGCTTATAATTGTGGAATTACTGTACTATTTAGTTACTATTTGCTAAGCTACTGCAGGAGTACCCACACAGAAAAAGTACAGTAAGCTCTCCATTGCAGAATATGCCTGCACAAAAAGTCACATAAAGTTTGATTGCACTGATATTAAATTATTGGGGTATTTTGAAGTTTTATGAAGCAATATTTATAATAATGTCATTTTAGTACTCTGTACTTAAACACCTCAGGCCTGATTCCATACAGTAGGTAGTTGGAATTTGGGGGAAAATAACTTCCTTCTCTGATGTGACAAAAAGCTTTTCCACACCAAAGCTGTTTCCATTAGTGAGTATGTATAAAAGAAAAGGTAGTATCTAATAAAATATATAAAATTAGGTACCTTTTTCAGACTTTTGCAGTACATTGCTTACTATGAAATAACGGAATGTAATTTAGTGCTTCTCTTTTTAAGACGATAGGGAAGAATCCCGATTTTTGTTTACAATTCATGTCCATCACATACAAGCTACTTCACACCGCCAGTCAAATGATGTTATTAGTTCAAGGAGGAAATATGAAGTTGTCTGTTTGCAGATTATTAATTACTAGAACAATACTGAGCCTTACATGCAGCTTTAGTTCCTAAGATGATACCCAGAGGTCATATAATCTACTTGAGTGGCAATGTATTTATTTTTAGTGATTTACAACATGCCAGGTATTGTCTTGACCAAATTCAAGATTAACTTAATATGAGCAGTTAATACAATAACAATTGGAGCCAGCATTAGGTCACACAGCTGAATTGGTGAGAAAATGGAACTATATTTTTAGGGCTATTGATGGCTGCACACTGTTGACTGCCAGTTCAGGAATTTATTTCATCTCTTCAGTTTTACTCTATTAGATTGGCAAAGTCCTCTTACCTGCAGCTTTTCTAATGAATTTGGTATACTTCTTGCTGAGTGAATAGGTGGCTGTTAAATATTTCAGTCTGGGATTTGACCCATTTTGCAAATTTATCACCTTCCAGCAAATTTTATCTTAATTTTATGTTTCCAAACAAGAAAACTTCATCCCTCTTTTCAGCACAAACCAGTGAAGGCACCACTCTGTGATAATTTTGCTCTGTTCCTGCACAGTGCCCATGACACTCTGGAAATTAGGCATGATTAGCTGAACAAGGCAGATTCATCATTAGCTCAGAATTTCCTTGATTCTGGTGATCTAGGTCAGACAAAGTTTTACAAAATGAGGCTTTGTGGTTTAACTTAATTTTTTTATTATAACCTCTATAAAAAGAGAAGAAAGGTTTTAAAGGAAAAAAAGTGTTACTGACATAAACAGAGGTAGAAAAGCCTGACTGATGGACCTAGGGAGGAATAAAAGATGAATGTGTTTGGCAAAGCACTTGCACGGAAGAGCTCTGCTAAGGATGATGAGAGATTTCTGCAGAGCCAGCTCTGGGAGAATCCCTGCAGAGAATAGAGGCAAGTGGGGGCAGAAGTGTGTGAGGGAAGATCTAAAATAGATAAAAAATGTGAAACATGCAAATGGCCTTGGGAATGCAACCTACTACAAATGATAGCAGCCCTGCTGCAGAGGAAAAGCTGCCACAGCCTGCGTTAAGCTGAGCAAGGGTTTAGGGAACAGTGACTTGGGAAGAGTGGGATGCAATCCTTTGTGTTTCCAGTTCCAGCCGTGACTAGGGATGGCTTGGCTTTCTGCCTAGTCTTCAAAGCTGACTATGTCTCCTGTGCTGCAACCCATGTTTCCAAGCTGGCTATTTTTTAGGGTTTTCTCTATATCCAGTTATTGCCCACATGCAGTTCTCCTTATTTTTTAAATATTAGCCGACCACAGTTTAGGACTGAAATCTTACAAAGGACTAGCTTGAATATGAGCTAGTTGATTGAAAACTGCCAGATGAGAGCTTAAAACATACATGGAACAGTTATAAGTGGTTTAAAAGACAGAAATATATTTTCCAGTTCCCTTTCTAACCTCTATCCCTATTTTTCTATTTCATCCCACCCATTTTAAAACCAGTGAAACAGAGACTGTGAAGAAGGTATAGCAGGTCCCAAATTAACACAGAATCAAATGCAAGCACTGTCCTCATTTTGAATAGTTTAGGACATGGTCTAGAGAAAGGAATATGGTGCAGAGACATCCAGCCCAAGTCCATCAGTTCAGATGTGACTTGCAAGTTGAGTTACTGCTAGAAATGTCTGCTCTCAGTCTGCAGATGAGACTTGTAATGTTCCCTTTCCTATGGTTGCCTATTTCCCTTTCCCAGGTTGTTATGGCAGAGCACCTACTGTCTCCCAGTCTGGTGGTACTCCAGATGCTAAAAAGATATCCTTGTTTTCAGCAGGCTGAGGTCACAGCAGTGACTTTCAATGACATATCTCTGCAAGCCAGCCTGCAAACAGAGCCCAAAGCCCCATGTGTGGCAGTGGTGACCGATACCTTCTCCAGCAGTGAGGCTTGGCCAAGTGTCCTGATTGTCACCCTTTGGGGGGGGACAGGGACTCACTGCTGTGGTGACACACATTCTGACCTGCTGGAGGCTTGGGCTCAGGTACCTGCTGGGCATCATTCACTTCCTGGGCAGGTTTTGCAGCCTGTGCCAAGCACTCTGCTGCTCCCATCAGCGCAGGCATCTGATGAGCCCAGCCTAAACCAGCCATGAGAGCCCTATACAATGCTCTGGCTGCTGCAAATTACTCACAGTCCATTCTGGCTGCTCCACAGGACTGGGCTGGAAAAAGGGCTTTATTGTTGTTGTTGATGTCATTATTCAGGCAAACAGGCTGGTGTGAGGTCCCCGCTCACTGCTTTTATTGTCCTTCACAAGGAAGTTGGCCATGGAGCTGGTTCCTTCCTGCCCAGCCAAAATTTCCCTGTGCCCACAGGAGCAGAGCAGCCCCTGGGCTGGATCCTGTGGCCATCTGATTGCTGCCCCCAGCCCAGCACTTGCAGCTCACTGGCCCATGCACCAAAGTGCCCAGTCCAGGGAAATGGGACAGGACATTTGCATGTTGGCAGGTGGGAAGGATTGGTCTCTGCTCAGCAGCTCCCAGTACTGCTGCCTGGGATATAAACTCAGGGAAGGAAACTCCTTATGGCTGGATGCTGACTGTACACAGCTTTGTGAATGAAACATTGGCAGCTAAACCATCAAAAAACCCGGCAAATTCAGGTTTAAACTTTATCAGTGGCCTCTGTCTTGTTAATCAAATAAAACACCTCTATCTCCCTCTGAGCCTCAAATACAGTATATTTGATATTCATGTGCAGAGGGAAATTTTACATCTTTAAACCTCCCCATCCCCCAGCTGTTTATATCATGTCAGTCACGCTGTTCCTGTTTTTTTTTTCCTTTCTAGATCAATATGAACATCTTTAGTAGTTTTATGATTGGTCTCTTTAAAAATTATCAGGAAAACAAATCCCAGAAAAGAATGGTCATTTAAATCAAGGGATAATGCTAGAAGAACAAATGTACGAGGCTCCCAGGATAAACCAACCTTGGAAAGGAAAGTTTTCCTGGCATTGGAAGAGCACAGCTCTGGAACCACCTCTCTGTGAGTCATCACAGGAGAAAACCACTGGCTAATTTTTACTCAAGCCTTACCAAATGGAGTAGACCTGGATCCAAACACCAAAACCAAGCCTATGCATCATCTCCATTATGGCACTTGAAGAGAGGTTAAGTAGCCAGGCCTGTCTATTACAGTAATTTCACGATTATAAGCCACACCTGATTATAAGCCGCACCTGCGGGTAGCCGGGCAGACCACAGGATTTGTCCATATATAAACCGCACCCGAATATAAGCCGCAC
>VRYO01001269.1:1597646-1616852 GCA_009812075.1 Sialia sialis | reverse complement strand
GCTTATAATAGTGAAATTACTGTACCCCCTTTAACTCCCAGCTCCAGTGAGAGAATGTTTCATGGATCCACAGAGCTGGAATCAGCTGGACTTTGCACCACTAAGGCATCCTGCCTGGAGCCAAAGAGGCCGCACTTCTCTAATCAGATGTATAATCATTTTGAAAACAAAAAAAATTAGGCTCCCCCCTCATTCCACTTTCTTTCTGTTTGATGGCATAAATAGATACATGACTTATGTCAAGAGTCAGTGTGATGCCTTCTGACTCACTGGATTGCACTTCAGATTTCTGCTTCAGACCTCTCTTTTTGTATCATGTCTCTTCCACTTCAGACTAGGTCAGCTATTATTGTGTTAAGAATATTAGAAGTGTTTTTAAAACTGTAGTAAGTGAAAACCTACCATTTCTTATATGTCTCTTCTTCCTTTCCAATGACATTGTTTGGGTAATATATCATAGAAAATACCTCACTGGAGTGATGTATGGCACTAATCTATCATGTGAGCACTATCTTTTTGGTGATATATTAGAACAATGCATCATTAAAACATCATTTATGTAGATTTATATTACTCAGCTACTGACTGGCTAGCAGCAATATATACATGTGTATATATATATATAGGAATTAGATGAGTTTAATGTATTACATCAAAAGTGCATGGATTTGAATCTAAAATAATAATATCCAAATGCTATTAAGAATGGTGTTAGGTCATACATTAATAGCTATAATGAGAGACACCACAAGACATTTCAATTGAAAAAGACAAATGCTGTTTTAATGAAGTTATGGTAGCTGCCCTCCTGCCACCCACATTATTTTCTTGTTTCAGAATGGGCCAGAAAGGAAAGCAAAAGTCAGGATGGAAAAGATATAGGACAATAGTCCAAAGGCATCACTGCCTCCCACAGCTCTGATGGAAAATAGGAAAAACAAGAAAAGCAAATTAAAACATTTAAATGGAGAAAAGCAGCACATTTCTTTTTAGGATTTGATGGCAGCTTTGGGTCTTTCTCATATGCCTGACTTTGAAGGTTAAACAGGGTCTCTGAGCTTTACTGAAGTGTAGTGGATCGTGGGTGTGGGCACTAATAAAAAGAATGAAAGGGAAACATGATGTATGTGGTTCATTAGTGTCTATCAAATTATGTGATTTTGTCCTGAAGTATTTGTTGAATTCCCAGTCTTTCTCTGGAATGATTTCCTTTGCCCGAATGAAAATATGGGGTCACATCTGTTGAGGGAAAACTGTGTTGACAGAGCCCTTTCCAGACTATTTCCATTCATGCCAGAACATGATGAACCTGCTGTTTCTCAATGTTGTTTGTTCTTCCTAGCCCCTCATCTTTTGGGAGTATTCAGGAAACAGGGGGTTAGGAAAAGGCCATTGCATTATTCTGTAAGAGTCCTTTCTGCCTGCAAGTGCAAGATAAAGCAGAAAACTGTGTTACAAACCTCTGCCTGCTCTGGTTCCATTGGGGGATGTTTTTGGTTTTGTAGGAATTCTCAATGACCTGAAAGCTAACTTTTCTCTTTTTTTAGTCATCTGCTTTTAATTTTACAGGGCAAGGATATTCTACATGGTTAGTAATTTAATTTCATAACCTACCTTGGAACCATAGAAAAATTAACTAAATTTTCAGAAGCTTGTTACAGCAAACCATAATAATTCCTTTATCCAAACTCAAGTTGTCCAAGCTAGAATTGCAGTTAGTAAGTTCCCTCAGTATCTTCCTAGAATTTAAACCATATTTACCTTCCAGAATTTCCAACAGTCCTTCACATTTATTAACCACTTTTAGTCAGTCTGATTTCTTGTATTAACACATTACAAGCATAGCCAAATTTTCACTGCCCACTGTCATAGCACAATAGATGTATCTCAGTAATATAAAATATCACAAATTAATAGAACATTTTGGGTTGGAAAGGACTTCTAAGATCATCAAGTCCAAAGTTCTGCCAAGTCTACCATTAAACCAAGTGTCACATCTAGGTGTCTTTTAAATAATCCCAGGGACCGTGATACCATCACTTCTCTGAGCAGACTGTTCCAATGCTTGATAGCCCTTCTGGTGAGGAAATTATGTGAACAGGGTTTGGAAAGGATAATCCAAACTCCAGAGTAATCTCTATGGTGCATATATACCATGATATGCAGAGTGAGAAAGCTAATATTAGTCTAATATTAACACTAATATTAGACTGAAATCTTGCTACGTTGCGGTTTAGTGTTGAAACCACAATTTACTCAGCTGAGTTAACAGAAGGAGAGAGACAGAGTGAGGAGCAGCAGGTTCAGCACCATGAGGAAACCACTCAGTAGCATTTTGTAATGCTGGGGGAGGAAGAGTGTGTTTTCAATGCCTGAGGCATCATTTTCCACACAAAGACCTTTCCCAGGCACTGCCTCAAGTACAGCCTGTACTCCATCAAGGCACTCCACATTACCAAGCATTGGGTCATCATGTGCCCTATAACTTCCAATAATTAATTTCCCTTTCCATGGGAAGACTATGTTACATCCGTGAATATCATTGACACAGTGAGGTGGCAGCAAATATCCTGGTTCTGCTGTTAGTAATGCTATATAGGACCCAGAAAATAAAGTGCCTTGTAGTTAAAAGGTCTGGGAACATGATGTGGCTGTGAAAAATTGGTAGTACAAACTCATTTGTTCTTTTGCAGTTTGGGCCATATTTTTTTCTGTGGCTTTCAGCAAATCCCTCAGGCTTTCTGAGCCCAGTCTGTAAAATCAGGCTTGCAGCCTTTTGTCATGTCCCACATAAGGGACCATTAAAGATTGATTCATTCGTGTTTGAAAATTGCTGTGAAGATGAAAACTGCAGGATAAATTCTGCCTATTGTTCCAGCGGCCTCCTGATTTCAAAGGCTGCCAGGGTTAAAGTGGTAGACTGATTTAAGTGGAAATCAAGACACAGTGTGGCTGATGCAGGAGTCAGACAGAACATGTTCACCCAGCAGAAGCCTGAGAGGAAATGATACAGAGAGATGATACATAAAGATCTTCAATACTATAAAGTTGCACATAAAATAAATCTCATTACTGCCTTTTGCACTCTCTGGCCACCGCTCCTACAACTCTATTGGGCTCTGGCAGTAGTGAGAAACATATTAATGAAACAGAAGAGTATCTGGAAAGGACATTGTTGTATGATGAGATACACAGACATCCTTTGGAGTTTACCAAGAGTGAGACAGTAATATGCACACTCAGAATAAAACCCTTGCCTTGGCAAGCAGACAGCAAAACATCAGCGGGGCAAAGGGGTGGGAAGACAAGCTCACACTGTGACACACAGCAGCTCTGGAGAACGCTTCATCAGTGCCTTTCATAAAACCTGTCAAGGTAAGAAAAGAAATGAATATCAAAGCAATGGATACCAGCGTGCTTGCCTTGATAAGAGCCAGAGCACAAGCCCATGCTCCACCTCAAAGGGCACAGCTGCTTGTTGCTGCAGACAGGAAAAGGTCCAGAGACTTCCATTCAGATTTTCTGTCTAAGAAATGAAACAGCAAAATTAACAGGGTTAATTAATAACCTTAGAAATCCGTTACTTAAAAACCAGCACTGGCTCATTGAAGTGCAAGGATATTGGCACTCACAGTGTGGATGATGATGCTTGAGACAGAGCCCTCATCACCTAATTGAACACCCTGTTGATCTGTGCAGCTTCTGTGGAACGGGACTGGAATGGGGATGCCTCCCACTGGTGTGTTTGCCCCTGGTGCCTGGAAGAGAAGATATCTGGAAGCCATGGGGAAATCTGGGGCAGCCTGAAAACGGGAGCTGCACTTGGGAGATGACCAAAACCCAGAGATATCTGTAGAAAGAGCCCCACACATGCAACAAAAGATGTTCTAGCTTGTGTTACAATGTGATTACCATCACTTCTCCCCTTTCTGGCTGCATCTGTCAGGGTGACCCGTGGTGGCAGGACCCACGGTGCCATACACACTTGTGATGACAGCCTGGCCCCACAGCTTGGAGCACGACTCAGCCCGGTCCAGCAGCCTGGGTCTCTACCAACCCAGAGACGTGGAATAAGATGGAAACATCACACAAACATGTGGGAAAATGCCATCCAAACGGTGAGAAACTGCAAGTGATTCAGTAGGTTATCTGACTCAGCCGTTTCCTGCTGAGTGCAGGCTGCCATGTGGTGACACGATGTATGGGAACAGCTTTCCCAGCACACAAGGAAAACAAAGGTTTTCTGGTGTACATGGGATCAAAGAAGCCCAGGACAATCCTGTAAGCTACCAAGATGCCACTATGCATCCTGCAGCAGCCCATTCCCTCCACACATCTCAAGGACAAACAATAAATTATTAAAACACTGCCCTTCTACCCTGCCTTTCAGTCATGGCATTTTATAAGCATTGCCAAACAAAGCTTCCCAATCCCTCTGGAAGGTGATTGTTATCCATAATTTTTGTCTGGATAAGCAAAGTTCTGGGGAGATGAAAGGCTGGTTCCTCCCTGCTTTGTCTGAATGGGCAAGGGAAGGGACAGGGTCTATAAAAGCTCTCCTTCCCTCTTGCATGGCCTTTTCTACCCCAGCTGTTCCACCAGGAAAGAGCCTGGGAGTTCCAGTGTGCCTGCCTGTCTCTGTGACACCAGGGAACTTTCCCAGGTGGATGACATTTTGTGTTTCACCACACCATGCCAGGGGCAAAGGGACCACTCACTAGGACAGAGAAAATGGCACGTGCCACCTGACAGATAATTTACTTGGCACCAGCAGGGAATTTTTTTGTGGGTGAGAATTTGCAGCCGTGAAAGTCTGACTTTGCCCCTGCCAGCAAGATGGCATGAGTTGGGGTGGCTGAAATGAGCAGTCTGTAAGTGAGCAGGCCAAGCTTTTCATCATCTAAAAAAGGGAGATGATCCTGGGTCAAGACATTGGAGTGACTGCTCATAACCAAGATGTCTTATTAGATTGCTAGCTCCAATTTTGGACCCAGATGTTGTAGCATATAAAAACTGACATAAATTTATGATAGAAAAGTTGCCTTTGGGCTCTCTAGTGTCCATCATGAACAGTGCACACAGTCATTTAATGTTTCCTCTGGGCATCCAGCATAAACACTGCTTTTATGTAACATACACACACACATGCACATATGCACAGGAGGATTTGGGAACAGTTTTCCTGAATTCTGAGTGGAAAAATTAGTCTACCTGAATGCCATGTTGAATTTCATTGTGCTCATATCACCACACATCTGGCCCAGCTGTGGCTCTCTCTGGCAGACTGACAGCCTGTGCTTCCCACAGCAGCTACCTGGAAAAGGCCTTCTGTTTGAAATGCTGCCTTCTGCAGCCCTCTCTCTCCCCTAAGAGTCTTTAGAACATATAATCTACACCATTGTTTCACTTGCTCCTTTATTATGAAGACCAACTTTGCCTTCCCCTGACCACAGCCTCCTCCATACAGTGAAGATATAGACAAGCCACTCATCTCAAAAAACATCTAGGAAAGTATTCACACTATTTTAAAAACTCCCCCCGCAACACTGTAGTAGCAATTGCCACAAAAACTATAAATGAAGTAAACAAATACAACATCACTGAGAATCAGAAGAAAGCAATAGTAATGCTATTCTGCAACCACTTCAAAATTCAAAACAAACCAACCAAAATCGCTTTCCTAATTATCTTTTTATCTTTTTCCTAGGCCTTTTCCATAAGGTACCTAGTGGAAATTAAAGCAATAGTTCTATATAGATAAATCCATAGCATTGAAAAGAGTCTGATCTCTTTTACCCTGATTCTCAAAGACTCCACCAGTCTATATGGTGTTTGAAAACCATGTGGGAAGGAGATCATTCTCTGTTAAATTCAATAGGCTTTTAGAATCACATTTATTCACTTCTATAGAGTTTTTCCATATGGGATTTCAGAGCCTTTTATACAAGAAGGTGCCCCCTTTTCTCCTCTTCTCTCCTTCCTTTGTGCTTGTTCTTTCATCAGCACAAAGCTGAAGTGAACAATAGTACACACTCAGCTTTACATCCCGCAACATCCAGGACTCCGAAGAACAAAGAAACAAATACCCAACTGAGGGACTAAAGATAGCAAATTCAGTGTCATGGGTAACTTTAGCTACAGTGGAAAGTTCTGCTGCTGGTGAAGAAGGTTCATTTTAGGAGCCAAAGAAGATGAGTACTGAGAGCTGGTTCTGATGTGGACTGCCTACAAAATCCCAACTGAGTCACTCTGCCTCTCCAAGCTGCATTTTCTACAGCTGCAAATGGGGTTTTGGCCCAGAAACCTGGGTAATGGTTTTATAAGGCTTTGTAAAGGACTGCAAAGAATATAAACAAATAACTATTTTTTCATGTGGGAGGGCAAGAGCAAAGACAGAAGGGAGAAAAGCAAATACACTGAGTGGGAGTGTGGGGACAGCAGTAGGGCCAATTTATTAATTTGGTTTCCATCTCATTCTCATAAACAACCTACAGCTGAGTGAATTGCTTGTTGATCACTCTCTGCCTGCTGAGTGTTTCCCCCCACTAGGTCCTTGGTCCTGCTCTATGCAGGCCCTGCCTGCACCCAGCATCTCCACCCTGTCAGAGCTTGCTCCCACCTCCAGGTGCTGAGCCCAACCAGCTCCCCTGCTTTGCTCCATGGGGACAGATGGGGTGACTGGGACTCTGCACCCTTGTGCTGCTGCATCATCCTGTTTTCCCTTGGTTTCCCCCTGGGCTGGGGAAGAACATGTCCTAGTCCAACTGACTTGTCACAGAAGGAGAAAGAAAACTGTTTTTCTCTCCCTAGCTCAGATGTCCCTCAGAGATGCCATCCGTGGGACCTGCAGAGCAGGGAGGGGGAGTGGGGCAGGTCCAAGCCCCAGGTGATGCTGTGTGTATAGGGAAGATCAAGACAAGATCTTGCATTTGTCCTCTTCTCACTGAATCTCTGGTAAATCATGTCCTTCCTGCTGCTATAATCACTGATTACATGCGGTTTGCCTGTTGCATTAAAGCTGCTTTCCTAATTAATATCATTTTAACGGGTGGGCTTGGCACGAAGGAGACAAGCTGTTTTGAACTCCAGTAAACACATTTTGTATGTGATCATCCTAAGCACTCCTGCAGCCTTTCCACGGTGAGCAGGCAGAAAGCACCACGAGTTAATGAACTGTGTTTTAACCACCTGATGCTGTCAAAGCTTTGATCTCTCAGGTTTAAGGCTGGGTGGAGGAGAGGAGGCAGAGTGCTCTGCCACGCTCCCCTCCAGTACCACCAAAGCTGTTAATCAGCCTGCTCTGCAGTCTGCTGCAGAGTTTGCTTTATTAAAGCTCCCTGCTGCCTGCACACGTTCACTGGCACAGACACCGAGAGACAAGCAAACACTTACCCAAGTGCAGAGTACTCGTTGCTGCATTGCAGGCTTTACTGGCAGAAAATGATGCGGGTAGGTAATCGCAGGTGGAGCCTTGGGTCCTCCCTCAAGCCCGCCTGCATCTGCAATCTCCTGGATTTCTGTAACACCAGGTGCAAGGAGAGCTGCCAGCCAAACATGCTTTTTAGGGTTTTCTCTCCAATTCCTGAATATCTGGATAACTGCGTTGCTTGTACTAGTCTCAAATGTAGTCCATACTGCTTAATGTGGTTTTTGTTCACGGTTACTCTAAAAACCTAAAAATTAATTTCCTTTGAGGTACTTGAAGGGGTAAGCATAATTTTATTTATTATTGTTATAAACTAACCTGGCCTCTGCCTAGAGGCCCTTTCTAAAGCTGAGGATGCTGTCGTGCTGTTGAAGTATTCAAATTAAATTCAGCCTCCTTTCAAGGACCTGGCAGCCTGAGTATTAGAGGCTTCTGAGTTTTCCTATAGGTTGTCTCATATAAAAGGTTAAGCAGGATTAAGTCACTTTTGGAGGAAATTGTAGGTGATTAACTCAGTTCATTTCCATTGTCACCCCTATTCTATCTTCTTCCCCCGCCTTATGCTTTTTCCTTTTCTTTATTTCTTTTGTGACAGCACAGAAATATTTGATTATTTCTTGAGATTTCATACCAAATAGCTGCTGTGTTTTGTAATAACATCTGTAACCACATTGGATTTGTTGTTTTTAACAGACAATTTTTTCTGGAAGAAAGTTATTATTTGCTTAAGAATTGTTAGGCATTGCATTTCTAATCTGTAAATATGCATGTAGAAATTTGATTATAATAATATTTTTCTTTGTGACCAGCTGATTCAGGATTTCTTAGTTCCCCTTGAATTTCTCAGGTATGTATCTCAGTTGCTTTTTTTTTTTTTTTTTTTTTGGTGGAACAAGGATCAGATTTCTTCTCCTTACATGTTTCCAGGTGATACAGTACTGCAGTCTCTGCCTTACTCAGCTTATGTCTAATCGCAGAGAATTTAGCAAAAGAATTCAAGTGCAAGTTTTAGATTTGGAGTTAACCATCTCTTATACTGGACTTTGTTAGAAGATGCTCTCTGAACAGCTAAAATAATCTAATAAGAAGTTCATCTGCAGACCTATGTAAAGGTGGGTTTGCATCAGTCTGAATCAAAAACTTGTAGCTTGGTGGAGTTTAGGGAAAAGGAAATTTCCTTTCCACTGAAAAGGCAGGATATATCAGTGCAAGTGTGACATCTGTTGCAGCCCTGCTTACTGACAGTCTTCTGGGACAAGCTGGCCAGAAGGACTGGATATTGTGAGAATTAAAACTCGGTGTTCGTATGGCAGCTTAACTGCTGAGTGCACACGTTCTAAAAGAAAAATGTGATTTACCTCAAAATATCTACTGAGGCTGGAGTTCTGGAGATGTTGAAAAAAATCTCGACTCCCACAGGAACTGGTGGGAGTCCTGGCTTCCAGGTGCTTCCAAAAGCAAAGTGTCATTGTCAAGATCAAGGTTATGACAAAAGAACCCAGATACAATTTCATTCTTATTTTAACCTTCCGCTTCAGAATTTTCATACCAATAAAACAAGGATGATGTTTGACTACCTTTAAGGAACAGTAAGAGTTAACATAATATAATCTTCCTGCAAGGAAGACATTGGTAAGTGTAATAGTTGTTATGCTGTTAGTGGCCATTTTTGAGCAATTTTTCTTCATTTTTCAGACCCTACTTTAATTTGCTTCTTCCAGTGACCCTTTCAGTGTTAATCCACCACACAGAAGCGTTGCAGTTTTAATTAAAAAAGAAATCTCTATCTCCCTAAGCTTAGTCTGCCATCTGATCATGCAGTATGGTTTACAGACAGTATTATCTGTCTAATTTACATCATAAAACCATGACTTAAGCAAGGCAGAACACACTGGCAACCCCCAGCAAATAATGCTGCTCTGACCAAAACCAGCCATGTTTTAAGCCAAACTCGACTGTAAGAATGGAGATGTGTGTCTCACATGGAGGGTTACAGGGGCACTGGAGCTCAGTGGGATACCTCTTTAAAATTAAATTCGTAGACCGAGTTTGGAGCTGCTCCTGAAAATATATGCTCCATCTTGACAACAAGATAGGAATTTAAAGCAGGATTTACTGGATTAAATTTTTTGGCTTCTCGTATAAAGAAGGCTGGTGCTGCCTACTGATCTTTAAAACCTGTGATCTTAAATACAGGCGGTTGTTATGTCCCCTGTCACTTGCAACTTCATTAATCAAATCATGTGGTAAGCTGCAAAGCTATGAACTGTCCTGAGGGCCTGCAGGCAAATATTCACACTGGGCTGGGTAGTATCCCCAAATGCCATTCCAGCAGGTGATGGGATCATCAGAAGTCTATGACTGTACAAAAATCTCCTCTTAGTTGTTCTCACATTTGGATGGAGGTAAAGCAGCTGTCCCAGAGCAGTAAAACCAGTCTCACTGCTCAGCCCCAACTGCACTGGCACATCAAGGTAGCAAACATAATCTGGGAGTTCATTGAGTGAAAATAGAGCCATACAAAACTACTTTTTTGTATTATTGTCAGATGTTTAAAACATTGTAGGAGGAAAGCAGTGGGGGAAGGGAGAGAGAAACTGGATCTTGTATTTCTTATTAGCAGAGGAAGGAGGGAGGTACGAGATCTGTGTTACTCTATAAGCTCTTTACCTCAGAGGAAGGTGAATCCCACCTGGCAGGAATTAAATGTTAATGTATCAAATTATGTCCAAAAGCACATAAAGCTCAAGGGACAGCCTATGATACCCTTTGAAAACAAAGATCTAATTTAATTCATTTGCATATCCTGATACCCAATACTGCAAATTGGCATGGGTGGGTTAATGTACTGCTACCATTAGGCTCCATTGAGCTTATTGGAAAACTGTAGTCAACAAACTGCAGGCACTGAATTGAAGTGTTTGGTCAGGGAAAACCAGATCAAACTACATCGTCTTAATTGTGACCCATTTTGGGATGCAGAAGGGTAGCAGCAACCCTTGGTGGAAAGAAACAGTAAATTGATTTTGCTGAGAACCTCATCAATCACTGGTCACAGTGACCCATGGATCATTAATCTCATTAAAAACTTCAGCCTCGTGGCAAAAGTAATAGCAGACACACTACAAGCGTGCAAATTAGATATGCTTTCACAAATGGGAACAGGTCTGGCTGGTGTCCCTGAGGAGAACTTCATTTCTAAATTGGGCAAACTCTTCACTGACTCCAGCTGAACTTCAGCCATTTACTCTGTGTCAGATGCCATCTTCAAGACCTGTGAAAACTGTATGGAAGGTGTGTGGCCTGTTAGTGAGTCATGTTTATGTACTCAGTGCTTGGAAGGAAGAGTTGAGCAGTAGGCATGGAACATCCTTTCTTAATGTTGTGATCTTCTTGACAACTAATCTCTCCGCTGCCTGAGCTCTTTAGGTAACATGACTCAAAAAGTCTGGGAAACTGTCCTGTTTCTGGCCCAGATCAGTGGGAGGGCATGGCCAAGACATTGTGCTGTTTGATACCACCTTATGACATTGGCTGGGGAAAAGGACTCCCTGAGAAGGGACTTCTGAAAAGAAGGGGTGTGGTTTGCAATTGGGAAATAGGGTGGCACTCGCTGTGGTCATGTCAGATTTGGTTCAGTGAGCATTTTGCATGTAAATCACCCTCTTTTTTTGCACACTTTAAAAATTGTTCTGTTACTGGTAATTTTCTTATCTCACTGCTATTTCCAGTAAATTGTTCTTATTTCAACCCATGATTTTTCAATCTTTCACATAATTCTCAACTTCATCCCTGGAGCAGGAGGGAAAATGGGGGAGCTGGTGATTGGCATCTCATTTGGGTGAGTCTCAAGAGAGGTTGTGACAGTAACTCATTGACAGTACACAGGCAACACTGATTTTTCTGTGTGTCTGTGAGTCCAAGGAGTTTGCATTTCCTTGGAGGATGACATAGGTCAAAGAGTATAGTCATTTGGTCATGTTAGTCCTTTTAGACACAGCAGAGCCCATGTATCATTGAGATGCAAGTTTTGCTGTCATCTGTAGAGTTATAAGAGCATGTGTGCCGTGCATCCATACAGTCCATTTGTATTACATGGGACTTGGCCCTGTTCTCCAAGTCATGGCCCAGCTGAAGCAAGCTAAAGAGCTGCCTCTCTTTAGAAAGTTTAAAAAGTTAAGTGCATTTGAAAGGGTTGTTGCACACCACAGACACTACTTAGCCAGACCAGGACACGTTCACTCCCTCCTCCCAAGAATGTTCTCCAGTGCCCCTAGACTTTTGCACACAAATCTTACTCAGCTGTACTTACCAGCCTCCCAGTTGGCCAAAAAAATCTGGGGAGCTCTATCCTCTTATTATTTGACTGCTTGGGATTTTTACTGAACCTTGTGAATAAAAAAATCTAAAAGCTTTTCGGGTGCAAAAAGTATTTCAGGGCTGCTGTATTCAGCACTTGCAGGACCTCCTAACTGAGGCTAGTTCATACTGTGGGTTTGGCCTGCAACAGTAAGTACTTTGGCTCCAAATTCATCAAAACAAAGGCTGTGCATGTAGAGAGCTGTGATGCCAGTGATTGTGCTGGAGCAGCTTGTCAGACATGCCCCCACCTGCCATGGACTACACCAGCCTGGGACTGATGTGCCCCAACAGCCAGCTCTGTGTTGCACTGTCACCCAGGACTTGAGCATCTTGCTGGGTCTGACAGGTCTGGGCCCTTAACAAGCCTTGCAACAGGTGAGACTCTCTGAGGTCATCCCTTCCATCTTCACTGCCATGCTCAGGACAAGTGGAGGGGCCCCAGGCATGAAACTGTGCATCTGCATTGCCTGTGGCTCTGGTAGGTATCTGGGCTGAGTTTTACTTACTGAAGAGATGAGAAGAGTAGGATGCAGCAGGAGTGTTTAGGTACAACTGTGCTTAGGAAAGATGCTCTGTGTGATCCAGCAATTCACTGTGATTCAGCAGAGGTGGGCAGCTCAGGGGTCAGGACAGGGGGCCTTGGGTACTACTAACATGTACACACAAGGAGCCTTTTTCCAACAGCAGCCTCCTGCCCTTGTTTGCCAACAATAACATCCAGGCCCTGTAAGCACTTCCATATAACAACTTGCTATGTCACAGCTTGGCTGACAGTTAAGAGCCAGGAATGTAATTGGGGCAACAAACACCATCTGGCCAAGACTGGCTCTAACAGGCATCTGTGTGTAGCCATCCATAGCCCTAGCTTGAGCTGGATTTGTCAGCACCCCAGTGCATGAGGTTTTCTGTGGCGGGACTGGCATCATGTACTGAGGAAGCAATGGCAGCAGACGTGGTCAGAGCAGAAACAAGCAGTGTGTTTTTGTAGGCTTGGTCACTTTAAGAGGAGGATGCTGGTGTGGTTGCCTGCCATGCCTGGGGCAAGTGCATTCTGACATCAGTGCTGGGAGAGCGAGATGCCCACCTCCAGCTGCAGACAGCAGTGAGGCTGGTAAGGTGCCAGGTTTGTTCCCAGAGCACTGCAGTGTGGCCATGGTTTGTGTGTTCCTGAGGGACACAGGCCATGCTGTACAGGCTGCCAGGAAACCAGGGCTTGCTGCAGGTGTGAGCTGCAAAGACAGTGTAAACAAGGCTTTTTGTCTCCTTCATGGCAGCGTCACAGGACGTACCGTGTGTTTGAACACAGTACACAAACCCAAGGCTCAGCCATGGGTGCAGGGGAGCATACCATGCTTCTTAGAGGGTTGAGTTAAGTGTGCAGTGCCTAATGTTAATATTAACCTATATACTGAATAGTTTGGAAAGTACCTGTTTGTACCGAGCTCTCCCAACTGAAACATTTCAACTGCAGAGTTCTCAGCACAGAATTCATTATTCTGAGACTTGCTTTCCCAGTTAGCTGGAAAGAGCCTGATTGTTTTCACCCTTTCAATCATATGTTAGCACCTGTAATAGCTTTACCTGATATAGATTGATGAGCAGAAATTTCTTTTAAAATGCTATGATTATGGACAGATTACACATTCTCTGTGAATGAAACTTCTCATGACACTGGGTGTGAATTGAGGGAGAGCCTTTTTAGACTTCATTAATAATGCAGCTGATTGTCTCTTCTGACTGAGACAATGTATGCCTGTCATACAAGAGTATATGGCTGAACTGTGTACTTTATTAAATGTGACTATGTAAACATGAACTTAGACCAAACTGAATCTCCTGAGCTCTACTTAACACCTCAGCATGAACCCAGCGTCTCTGTCATGTAATTTTGACTGTTCCAGATTCCCCTCTCAATGCCTTCCTGATTAAAGAGCAGATAATGTGATCCCAAACTATTGCTAAAAACCTGGACAGAATTTGCATAGCTCACAGGTACAGCATGGCTAAGCCTGTGGTCAGACTGGTGATTTCACCTCAATATTGTTGGCTTCATTTGTGGCTTGCAGAATATCTGCCCTGCTTTTACAGATAATATACCATGGAGTTAAAGAGTTTAGAGAAAATATACAGTAACTTCACGATTATAAGCCGCACCTGATTATAAGCTGCACCTCCCGGTAGCCAGGCAGACCATGGGATTTGTCCATAGATAAGCCGCACCTGAATATAAGCCGCACTACTGGGGTAGGCTGGATTCTTCAATGAAAAAGGTGCGGCTTATAATCATGAAATTACTGTACTTTCTGAGAATAGATGGAGAACATTTAGGTTGTTTGGTCAGAGAAAATCTGAGGAAGAAAGAACTGTTTTCAAATATATAGAATGCGCTGCAGAGAGGGAGGGATAACCTGTTTGTTATACATGCTGTGAACTAAACAAGAAGCAAGGGTCCTGAATTGCAGTAACGTAGAAAGAGGCAAAAACTTCTTGTCAAAAAAGAGGTAAGGGGTGGAAAGTGCTTATGAGGAGGGCATGGAGCCTCCGCCATTTGCCCAAATGCCTGTTGGGCATTCCATAGACAAGGGCAGGGCCAGGATAAGCAGGCTGAGACAGGCAGTGTTAGAAAGGAGAAGAGACTCAACACCCCAGAGCATATCTTGGGTCACCATGAGCAACAGCAGAGAGGCTCCCTTCTTCCAGCTCCTCCATTAATGGGGTTGCATAAATATCTGCCACAGGTACAACTCCTTCAAATTCATTTTTAAAGCACAATCATGAAATTGCAGAGCTGAGGGCAGGTAATGTAGTTCTTAGTTATCCCACTAGATCACAAATACCCCCATTCTCTTGACAGGTGAAATTAAGCTTGGCTGAAAAAGACTTTTCACCTCAGTATGTCCAACACAGGTGTTAGCAGCAGCAGCCCCGAGTCCTTGGGGACCAGAGGAGACCTTAATTGGGAGGTGTGGCTTTTTCTGGGGAGAAGTGATTTGGCAGTCTAGAGAAGTATTCTGAGTGTCCTCCCATGGATGCCATCATGAGCAATAAGTGATCTTTGTGCCCTGGGTTTGTAAGCGGGTCATATTTTTACGATGTCAAGCATGCCGCTGTCTTTTTTGCAATAAAGCTCACCTAATCAAAACAAGCCAGAGCTTATCTAATCCCCTAGCCAGAGATATTTCTGTGGTAGCTACAGAGCCAGGTCTCCTAGCAACCTAAAAGGCATTAGACAGGGCTTTGTCGACATTTATCTGTTACACACAAAACCCCCCGTTTGAATAATATTATGGGTGTAACATCAACCGACAAAAGCCAGGAAATTCAGAGCCGGGGCTGATTTTCTATCCTTGCCTCTCATCAGGCTGAAAAACAAAAGGCACAGTCATGTGAGTGATGAGCAGAGAAAACCAACCTTTATATTTCCTGGGTTTCTTCCAAACAAGATGCCATTCAAATGATGTGCTTGGTATTAATTTCCTCAGTTTAAGACAGGTTTAATGCTCACATTAGGTAGCATGTTGGCAGTGCTGTCAGTTTCTCCATGGGCTACCTTTTTTTCCTTGGAGGGGCCAACTGGAGCGAGGAAAGAGCTATCCCAGCCCCTCTGTAACCTTTGATTTCTCCATGGTTTCAGACCTGTGGCTTCAGAGGTGAAGGCTGCAAGCCTGCTTGATGCAGGGCCACCATGGCATCTTCAGGGGATCACTGTTAGCACAGGGTGGAGCCAGTGAAGATACACAGGTTAAAAACACTCCATCTTGCTAATGCCCAACTCTAGATACAGGAACATGATTTTTACATGCTTCAAGGGATTCTTGAGATGGATCTTGGGATCTTGTTATCAAGTGTTTTGGAAACAAAAGGTCAGGGGAAAATGGACTTCACATAGGTGGGTTTTTTCCAAGGCCAGAAACATACTGAGGACTGATGAATGGTCTGAAAAATGATACTTCAGTAACATCTTTTATTTCTTCACTTGTAGCAATAGTAGTGTTTAAAAGTTAAGACCTGAAGTTTGTGGAGGAGACTGATGGAGCAAGGGATGGAAGAGCTGCCATTGCTGCTGACTGTCACTTTAAATACTTGGAGGAAGAGTCTTCTGGAAGTGAATGGGAACAGATCACCTCTCTACAGACTTCTTGAGTCGTCTCACAGAGTTTAACAGGAAATAATTCTTTCCCTTCAAATTGATATAATGTGGCTTAAAAGTGCTTGAAGATAAAAGATGTGTTCATTTCCACAATCTAAGTTATCAGCTGGGATAAATTAACTCACTGAATTCTGTGCAATTCTGTATGTGTACAATCTCTGAATAGGTAGATTTTCATATGTCTATTTGCACTGCTTTAGTAGTTCAATCTCTGGGGCTTTCACAAAAAGATAACAGCCATTTTTACATTTGCTTGAGGCCTGACTGAAGAATTTATCTCCATGTAAATTTTCCAGCCCAGTTGTGAAACCTCTGAAATGGATTCTAAAGAAAGTTTTGATGAAACTTAACTATAGTTGGGTATTTGGTGGCTGCAAGGAAAAATCCCCCAGTCGCTGTCAGTGGGTGAGCAGCCTGGCTTTCCTCCCTCCATTCTTCACTGTAATGTTCATTAACATAAGAGTTGGTGTTTTGCTCCCCACACATGGATGCCATCCTGTTTGAACTCCAGGAGGCTGCTGGGATAAAGGCATGTGTACAGGTCTCTCTGCTGACCACAGCCAGCATTTCTTTAGCAAGCATAGCATGAATATAAACGTTACATACAATGGAGGAATTACCACGCACACTAACACTTCCAAACCTTTGAAAGAAACAGAAGCAGAAGGAGGTTCTTGCACTTTCTGCCCACATCATCTTTACTGTCCATCCATTTGTTCCCCATTTAGCCTCCCCACTGGCAAAGCCTCTATTATGTGCTGAAAGACCAAACAAAGGGAGCCCACTATGCCTGGGAATGCACGCATTGTTCCATGGGCTCCCTATAGAAATCCCTGCATTCGCATGACCCGTTTTCCAAAGTTTGGGTTTTTTCTTTCCTGAAGGGGGAGGGTAAGGGGAAAAGAGACAGTGTCTCACAGCTCTGGGCAGATTAGTGGTATGTTCATGCCCGTTTATTGAGATGGATAAAATAGCCATAAATTTTTCCCAAAGTGCTTATTTGTAATGCATGCGTGAACTCACTTAACAAGCTTAAAATATTTAGTGAACACCGAAATGAATGGAGAGTGTGGGAGGGGGGACAAAACTAGCAGAGATAATTGAATATACTTAGCAGTCATAGCAGCTTTACATAGCAGTATCCTATTCTCTATGGATAATACGGCTGGGACAATATGGTTAGAGTTTTAAAATATCTAGGGATTTCTGTCTTAAGATAGTTATCAATAATTGCAAACTTAAACATTAAATATTTTTGGCTTACTTAAATTATATACCTCTTTATTTAATGCATGGTGAAATACTTTAAAATAGAGAACATTCTCCCCTTGGCATTTCTTCAGGACTCGGGTGAGCAGGAAGGGTCTCTGAGTGGGACTGTCCAGGAACTAAAGTCTGTCTTGGGGAAACCACAAGACTGCCAAAGACAGGTGGATTAAAATAAAAGACAGAAGTCCCTCAGACTTGATAGTGTTTGAAATGCCAAATGAGAACAAGGAGATTGGTTGCTGTAACACAGGTTCATATTACCTGTGAAACAGGTAAAGTCCTTCTGCACCGGAGAAGTCTTGTCAGATTAAATCATAAATTTCCAGCTACATTTCAACCAAGCCAAAATGTGCATTCTTGCCCTTGCTCTGACTACGACTAGGACCTCAAACCCACAGACTGCAGCAACACATCCATCTCAGCTCACACCTAATTAACTGCTTAATTAGAGCAGCACTGGGGAAACTCTGCTCTTTGTTTTCCCTTTCTCTCTGGTGCCTGATGCCACTTGTAGCAACACAAAGCTCTTTGAGGGGCTGAGCCTTCCTGGTCACGCATGGCAGGTTCAAGGTGAAGGTCTCCTGCTGGGCTTTTCCTCTCTGAGATAATTGACCTTGATGTCACCGTGAAGCTCCCCGCCAGGTCACACCACTGGCACTGCAGCCAGTACCTCAGCTAGAGCCTGAGCCTAATGCACGGCTATTTTATTTGGAAGAGCAGGATGAAGGTCACTGAGGAAGGTAATGCGGTCCTGTTGATTGAACATGTGGATAAGGGCACCACAAAAACATAATCTACTTTGTTGGGAATGTGATAAACCAGGGTTATGTATGCAGTTGGCAAGCAGTCCTTCTGAGTGTTACTCCATCAGATAATCCTGGCAGCAGTGACTTTTATATCCTCCTGGTCCTCTAATATGGATTGAATCTAAGGATTAGGTAATTTCATAATTTTAGGGTTTTCTAAAACAGTATTATTTCTTTCCTACTTGTTTCCTGAATTTTACTTATGAAATACTTATTTCTGTAACTAAGTAAAGGTAGTCTAAGAGGAAGATTGCTGATATTCCATGGGAAAACCCCTCCTTTTCCATCCAGAGTGAGATGCCCAGAAATCTCAGAAAATCCCCTGGGGTTTGCAGGCAGAGTCAGCAGCTTTGCTGCATATGAACATGTAGCTGGGGTGTTCCTCATGTGAGACTCATCACACACATGGAGCCCAGGTGGTGTGTGGCTGGGCAGTACACTTCCTGTATTTATCTCTCCAGCCCAGGTCACAGCATATACAAGGAGTTTGTGTCCTCTAAAACAGCCCTGCACAGCATTTGCACACCGTTCTCTGCACCAGGCAGGTTGTGAGTGAGAAGGAAGGAGGTGATTGTCTTGTTAAGGTGTGATGGATGTGATCCAGAGGAAGCTTTGGCAGAAGACAACCCTATCTTCTAGCCCATAGGATCAGGGTCCTGAATCAGAGCTGTGAGAGGGTTTGTGTGATTCAGCTGCTAGGAAGAGGGACCTTTCTGACCAGAGAATATCACATCTGTACATGTATTTGCTAACAGGTGTTTGGCAGCAGGTAGGGCACAGAAACAGCTTAAACTAAGCATAAAACCAGAACTGTGTGGTTAACATCCAGAGACAACTACTTAAGCTGTTGTTAAGACTATAGCTTAAATTCTACAAGATGTGGACATATATTTATGAATAAAATTAGGCTGGAAATTAAAAGTATTCTAGCTATAAGAGGAGTGAGATTCCAAAATACTTTCCAATGAGAGTGGAAGGGTTCAGAAGCAGTCAAACATGTCTGAGATTGAGATTTACATGATACAGTTGCTGCAATATTGAGGGATGTGGGCCAAAGATTCAAAGGTATATTTCTACCCCATCTTCCCTGCTTGCTTTCATTTTGACCCTCTCTGTTAGACTACTTTATCCTTCTGTTTTTTCCTGTTCCTTTTCTACTTGGATGACAGGCTGCAAAATCCTCTCTGTGCATT
>VRYO01001269.1:1581638-1596646 GCA_009812075.1 Sialia sialis | reverse complement strand
GTGGCTTATAATCGTGAAATTACTGTACATCTCAGTGGGCTTACTGAAGTCTACAGGCAGAGCCAGTGTGGTGCTGACCCTCGGGCCACAGGAGCAGGGTCTGTAGGAAGCTGTGATGTCCTGGTGACACAGTGGAGTCCTTGCCCTCCTGGGACATGGCTGGTTCCCCTTGCTCTGTGCCACAGACACACTCATGCCTTGGCAGGAATTTCATTTTTAGAGCACTTTATTTCTGCTTGGGAAAGCTGATGGCACAATATCTACCCAACAACTATGTTGAGAGGTTCAATTCATTTAGGGGATGACTGCCATGTTTCTGTGGAGCAGAAAGGTCCAAAGTACAGGTACAGCTGTAGTGAGCATCACTGTAAACAGAATATTCTGTGTAACTGGAAATGGAGAGGCTGACCAGATAGCACTTGTGGGGGGAAAGAAGGAGATGCCCTCAGGACCCAGTGCCAGGAGCTGCAGGGCAGCTGCACCTTGACCTGCAATTGGCACTAGCTGTGAGTGCCCATCATTTTTGGAATCCAGTCCTCCCATGCTCGGCAGGGCTAGTGTTAGGCAAAACAGCTATGTCAGGGTTCCTGCACCATACCACTGGCATTGCCACAGTACGCCAATCAAGATTTCAATCTCTAGATTGAAATGGAGCTTGCAGAGAGCAACTTGTTTTAATTTAAAACATAATAAATACAAAGAGGGGCTCTTGGACAGGGCTATAATGCTTCCTGGTGCTGGCTGCTTCTTCTGCACTTGTGCCCATTTGATGTGACTGTATTTTGCAGCTTGCAAAAGAGTTGCTTGTCTTTCACTACATATTTTTCTGAAAAAAGTGAGCATGTCTTGCAAGAGGTTTGACCAGTTTATACAAAAGTAATTTAGATGCTAGTCAGATCAAGTTGCTTTTTTCTTCTATCATGCTATTGCAGCAGATGTTTGGGTCATGGGCAGTCACCTGAGAAGGTGCCACAGCTCTGTTAGTTAGCATCAGCACCTTCATTTCATGGAAAGAAAACTGTTGTTTTTTGCTGTTTGGGCTGTAATTTGACAAGCACCCCACCTATGTATCAGCTAGTTGCTATGGTCATGTTCTTCCTTACATCCCTGGCCATGGGACCCTGTCTCCTTCCTTAAACAGCTCCAAGACCAACCAGCTCCAGTGCCCTGGCACTTCAGCATGCCTTTCTGGCAGAAAGATATTCACCTTCAATTTTAGCAGGCCAAAGGGAAATGTCCAGATTCACAGGAGCTGGTTAGAGAACACCCAAGCCTGAGGATTCTGGGGTTAAATGGGCCCAGCATTCATGTGTCGCTCACAACTTATGGTGAACAGATTTAAGGCATTCAGTGGCTTAATTCACCTCATGTGTGATCCTGCAGTAGCTTTCCTTAATTGCCACAACAATGGATTTAACTTCTTTCCGTGAAACCTGGTCATTAGAGATGATATACCACAGCAAACATACCCTTCTAAGTACAGTCTTAACAGCTGAGTGAAGGGGACAATTGCAGTTTTCTTGTCTTGATCAGCGTTCTGTGGGTTTTCCCTTGCTGCAAGAATAAGTTACAGTAATTTCACGATTATAAGCCGCACCTTTTTCATTGAAGAATCCAGCCTACCCCAGTAGTGCGGCTTATATTCAGGTGTGGCTTATCTATGGACAAATCCCAGTGAAATGCCAACCCAGAAGTGAGAGCCGGCCAGGGAGGGCGCCTGGGGCTGCCTTTAAAGGCTTCACTGGTCTATGAAAACTGTTTGAAAATTGAGCACCTGACACCAAACCCATCTGGCAGTGATTCTGTTAATAATTAGTTACTTTGTTGCACATGGTTCCTAACTTAACAAAAAAAAAAAAAAAATGGGGCTTATAATCAGGTGCGGCTTATATATGGACAAATCCCGTGGTCTACCCAGCTACCAGGAGTTGCGGCTTATAATCAGGTGTGGCTTATAATCGTGAAATTACTGTAACACTAATTAAGATGAAAGCAGAATACGAAGTGGAAACTTCCAAAGTGTCTGTCACTTGCATTTGTGTAAATTAAAACATCTCATATACAGCGAACCCAGGGCCTTTCTTTTCTTCCTGTAAGTTTTGTATTCCACAACCAGCCTGTGGAACGAGATGTGCGCTGTCATCCTGCTCACTCTGAGGTATCCTATCCTCAGGTAATCCCACAGGACTTAACAACAGGTTGGTATCACACTGGCAGCTGTTTCACCATCAGGTGCTCAGGGGAGGGGCTGCCAGCTAGAAGTATCTCTAACACAGGTAGGAGGGTGTGACCAGGTGTCCTTTTGGCACCATAAACCCTCGGAGTGGCTAAGCAATATTCAGAGCCTTTAAATTTTTGGTAGTTTTCAGTGGATTTTTTTTTTTTTTTGTGTATTGTTTTCTTGTGTGTGTGGTTTTTGGTGGTGGTGGTGGTTTTGTTGTTGTTTTGTTTTTCTTTGGAAGTTTCTGATGATATTTAATCTTTTAAGAAAGCATTTTCTTTACAGGAAATGACCTCGGAATCTTGTTTATCTTATTGTAGTAGAAATAAAAACACCCAAGCCACTTTCGCAACCCCAATCTCCCTGTATTGTGCAGCCATAGACTTTCCTGCTGACTCCTTGGGGATGTTCTTGCAACATGGCCCATTGTTGTTTGGGCAGTTTTTTGCTGTTTTTTTCCTTCACACAGACACACATCTAACTTGTGTGAATTATATAATGGTTTGGGGGACCTCAAAGGTCATTGAGCTCCAAGCCTCCTGCCATAGGTAGGGACACCTTCCACCAGACCAGGTGCTCAGAGCCCCATCCAACATGGCCTTGAACACTTCCAGGGACATGGCATCCACAGCTTCTCTGGGCAGCCTTTTCAAGTGTTTCACTCCCCTCCCTGTAAAGAATTTCCTCCTAAAATCGAATCTAAACCTCTCATTTTTTATTTTATAATCATTTCCCCTTGACAAGCATTTGTAAAAAGTCTCTTCTCCAACTTTACTTGTAGGCTTCCTTTAGGTACAGTTTATTAGGTGTTTCACTCTACAAAGGGTCTTAACTGAGCCTGAAGGAAATTTTCGTAGTGCTTTAATCAGAACGATTTTGAGTAAAACAGATCAATGCCTTCCAGTATTATTAGTTCTCTTGCAGCAATGGGTAAAGTATCAGATCTTAGAGAAACACTTATCAGTAGTAATGTACTTCTCATAAAAATCTGAGCCTATAAATAATGAAGTTCTTCCCTTTCTGGAACACCCTTGATTATCATAAATCCAGAGGGATAGTTACAACCTGCCGGATGTATCCATGCATATAACGAAATTTTGCATGGTGCCAAAACATTCCCTGTACTTGGAGGGATCATTTAATAAAAAAAGAAGAAATTTTCCAGTATGGGGGAAATCATCTGCTTAAAATGAATCATAATTGAACAAACTGCCTCAGGAGCCGAAGGAGCTCAAAGAGTCAGCAGAGCCCATGTTCTGGGTGCTAAGTGATACTACCTACTGATCTGGCAGGAATGAGGGCATTTGTATCTCTCATATGTGGAAAGGCATGTGAGCTGAAAAAACAGCTGGCATTCCATCAGGTTAGACCTGATGAATACCTGCCAAGAAGCTATCATAGTATCTGTGTGCTTGATACCCCTGTGTGATGCCCAGAACACACAGCAATCTATTATAGCCTGGCTTTTTGGTGAAGGACTTTATTTAGTGAGGCAGATTAAATACTATGAGACAGAAGCGTATGGGGAAGAACTCAGCCAATGTTTGTGGTAGCTGAGTGCAATACAGATATATTTTTCTGCAGACCTCATTGCAGCTCCGTCCTGTCATCACATTAATGATTGCTCTGCCTCCACATGCTTCCCCTCACCTCATTGACCATTGCTCAAATGGCAGAAGTGTGTGCTGCCTTTTCAGTCACCAGCCTCTCGACTTGACTGTTTTAGTTTGAATAATGTGTGTTCAGAATCAGCCATGGATCCATAGAAGGTTTATGAGCTCTGCTGCTTATTCCTTATTGAATTGTAGTTTCACGAGTACAGTTTCATTAGAAAGGCCTGTAGCAGAGATTGCCTTCCCACTCTTTCCTGTTTACATGATACTGCTTATCCATGAAGGGCAGAATAGTCTTTTTCCTCTCTGCATTCCCAGTATAAGACATTTATAAATGCATGGAGGCCACTTTAGTCTAATTTTATAGTGTCTCTGTAGGAGGGAAAGTGGAACTAAAGCAGTCCATTGGGGCCTAAGAACACTGGGATCAATTCTTCACCTAATATACAGATAAATTGGGTAATTTGGTTCATTTCCCTTTTTATCCTAGGTGTCTTTAGAAACTGGGGATAATGACATTTAGATAGGTATGATCACAGCAGGCCAGAGCTGAGTGCTGCAGCAGCGGGACAAAGCAAGAAGAAACACAGAGGGGCAGCAGTAGTAACCTACCACCAAGAAAATCTCACTCCTAATCCCCCATGGTGAAATATTGCATGGAACATGATTTATATTTGAGTTTGTGCTTAAGATGTACTTTTAACCTACTAAAGTGCCTATTCTTGAATCTGCACTTTGAGTCTATTCTCCACATGAATAACAGCCTGTGACAATGAGTTTCCTTGTCTAATTATTCACTGTGGGGAAAAATATTCTTTGAATTGCTAAACATTCCATTTGGTGAATATCCTCTGAATCTCTGCTAAGAATACTCTGTATTTTCTGTATCAGTTCTAGAGTTCTATGCTATATGCTATAAGAATATTTCCATATTTTATTTTCCTTTGGAGCACTGGTGTGGAAATTATATATGGTAATTAAAAAAAAAAAAGAAGTATTTTCTATCATGATCATTGCTTGCTCAAACAAGAAAAAAAAACCTAAACTTTTTTACTTAAAATCAGAGACTGTCCTTTTTTTTTTCTGGAGTTCCAGCCAAAACTCTTTTGAGCAAGGTCAGTCACCAGCTCATCTTTTGGCACATGTGGACTACAAGAAAAATCTGAATTTTTCCTCTGGTGAAGCTGCTTGGTTCCTTTCTCAGCTAACCTATGTCTGCTACAGGCATATGCAAATGCATATGAAGAAATCTCTGTTTCTTCTGATGAGGCTGGTGCCATGTTTTAGCAATTAACTAGCCCTGGAGAGTCAAATGATGAAAGTGCTAGGTTTGATTGATTCACATAGTTTTATGTTCCTACATTTTGAAACTTTTCAGAGGCTGAAGATATAGTTGAATGTACTATTCGACTTTTACCTGTTTGATCTTCTATCTTGCCTTAATTGTTGACTTCTTTCGTGTTATATTTAGTCCCTGGTTCAAGTACATGCCTATATACTATAGCATTGAATCAGTTCCTTAAGGAGAAGACACATTTCCAGATCTAGAATTAAGTCAGTGTGACTAGAAGTCCTTGAATATATACTGCATTTGGATTTCATCTGAGTTTGCTTCTTACAAATATTACCTTCCCTTACAGGTTTTTAGCTTATTCATTCACATGGACTGAATATTTTCAGTACCTGCTTGGAAAACAGGGTGACTTAGATGGGCTGGAGCAGATCTAAAGCTGCGATTCAAGAGCTTTGCAGTGCATTTGCCTAGTGAAGACAAGGAGCTAAAGAGCAGGGACTAATTTATTCAGCAGTGATTATAAAAACATTTTATTCTCTGCTCATAGTTAACCAATTCATTCAGAAACCACAGAAACAGGAATTTCTGATGTGAAAACTGTTGGGTCCCTTACCTTACATGCAAACAGCAGGGCAGAAATGAGGAAAAACTGACATTGTGTAAGAGTTTCAGGTACTGACTGCCACATACACTTCAAACTTAAATAACCATATTTTTTTCTGCTTCAGAGGCTAACTTTGGATGTCCTTGAAGTCTGGTATTATGCATTCTGGCAGGCAAGTAGAGAAATGAGCCAGATGCAGCAATTTAGTCATATAGGGAGGTTTCTAGTAAATTTTGCACAACGGGGTACTGACAGTGTACTTAGTAAAGCTGCATGCCTTTTTAAAAATAGTGCAATTGATTTTCTTAGTGTGTGTATCAAATGTTAGCACATTCATTAGAACAGCAGCCTTCCAAACACTGCTGTAGAACAACCAGCAGGCCCAGAGTCAATATCCATCTGAATACTGGCTGGCTTTCAAAGGGTGACTTAAAATTAGGGCATTGACTTTTCATGTTACAGCGGAAAGATTTTAAAGGCAGCATTTATCAAATAGAGTTAGACAACATTTAACAAATACAGCCAGGCTGCAGATCTCGTTTGAGCAGGCAAAGGTGTGTGCATGCAACCATGTACAGCACTGTATGTATGTTCATACATACATATATACATACAGTAATTTCACAATTATAAGCTACACCTGATTATAAGCCGCACCTCCCGGTAGCTGGGTAGACCACGGGATTTGTCCACATATAAGCCGCACCCGAATACAAGCCACACTTTTTTAAAAAAAAAATAAAATTGAGGATCCATGTGTAACAAAGTAATGAGTTAGTAACAGAATTGCTGCCAGTGGGTTTGGTGTCAGGTGCTCAAGTTGCAAACAGTTTTCATAGACCAGTGAAGCCTTTAAAGGCAGCCCCAGGCGCCCTCCCTGGCCGGCTCTCACTTCTGGGTTGGCATTTCACTGGGATTTGTCCATAGATAAGCCACACCTGAATATAAGCCGCACTACTGGGGTAGGCTGGATTCTTCAAGGAAAAAGGTGCGGCTTATAATTGTGAAATTACTGTATATATTATTGTTTAAGGTATTGGTCTACTATAGTTACATGAGGAAAAAAATGTGGAAGGTACTTATCTAAGGAAACTTTCAGTTCTAAACTCTTGTGTGAGTATATTGAAATATCACTGAGTAGGAATATAATGTATTACAGTGACAGAATAAATACCATGTCTGTGTCCTTATAATGTAACTTCTTGTACAGTGCTGTGAACAAAGCAGCATATTAGTAACAATATAACAGGAACAAAAAATACTGTTCACTGTGTCTGTTGAAAAAGAGCTAACAGAACATAGTAAAATCAACATTTTTTTCTCTCTTCTTGTAAGGATGAGAGATGAAGGAAGATGAGTAAAGGACATTCTTCTCATAACTTTACTTTGAATTTGGGATTTACCTGTTCTAAGTGTCTCCCTTTTGCATCTGTTCATGCAGTCATTCAAACTTTCACGTTCCCTGAGGAAAGGCCTGTGGAATGTGTTTGGTACTTATTGTGTCCATCTGTATTCTTAAACCCATGAGGATGAACACGTCTTTGGAGAACAAATGGTCTCGTTATCAGGTCACTACTTGTTTCATCCACTGAACTGTAGGCTTATCTAATTTCTGTGGGGTTTTTTGGTTGGTGTGCTAGTTGGCTGGCTGGGGTTTTTTGAGTTTTCTTGTGACCCATTTCTCAACACTGCTCCACTGTCAATTACCTACCTGTGCTGACGTGGGTGGGGAGAAGAGGAGGTGAAAATAACATTGCTTTAGCTACCAGCAAAAATTGCCCCTTGGAAACAAGGCCAAAGCCACCTCCTGAAGTATCCTGCTTCTCTTTCTTACTTAGAGAGGGGTACAAAACTTCAAAGGCCCTAACCTAGGTGGAAGAGAACAGGCTTGTACACTTAGAGGTAATTGTACACAGATTTTTGCTGTGTTGCCATTGTGTCTGAACCAGGACTGCTGCTACAGACACTGAATTCAGTGAAATCTTCACAAAATCACAGGTTCATCTCTACCTGCTTCCTAGCAGGAAGAGATGCAGACATTGAGCTGCATTTTCCTTCCATTCTGTATTTTCCTTACTTTCTCTTTTGTAATGCAGAGTGTCAGTCTAAGAGGAAAATTACATTTGTTTTTCTGTTTACAGGTCTTGTTAATTTTTAACCTACTTGCCCTAGTGAGTTGTTCTGTGAAGTATGGGTTTTGCAATTTCTCAAGTCTCAGCTGTCAGGCACTGAAAAGTGCTTTTGTGGTATTATTGTGTGGTAAGCTGTTAGAGTAAACAAACATTTTGGAGATACTCTATGTTTCTAATGGAAACAAAAGGTTTCTGTCTCTCTATTATTTCCACCATTCATCTGTCCTTGTAGCTGGTACTGGATGCCTCTTTCCAGTGTGTATCTCCTTGTGAACCAGATTCAAGTGTTCTTAATGATGAGACTTCCATTGTTTCATTCTTTTCACGCTGAAGGCATTGTTCCTGCAAATGAATTTTACCCTTTGCTCAAGATGTATATCCCAAATATTTTTATTTCCTGCTTCAGAAACAAAGGCCATGGCTTTGGGCAGTCAGCCTGTGTAAAAGGACAGTTTTAGCAGTTTTATTGCTCCCCACAGAATACAACCTCTCTGAAGTCCTTCTGAATTCCAGCATCTCCTCCCACACTGTTACCAATGTTGTGCTCTAGAGTCTAAGGGGTCACCCAGAAATCCTTATCATTGTAGCGTATTGCTTTATCTTGTCTTCTTTGGTGAATGCTGAACGTTAATGTTAAACCTTTCTTCCCTTCCCAGCAGGATAGATTTTCATCTGGAGTTTGGTGTCTTCAAAATAAATCTGAGATAAAGTCATCAACAGAATGAGTGAATGAAGCATTGAGGAGCAAGTACGGGGCCCAGTGGGGGTTGGAGTCTTCCTTGTTATTATATCACTAAAAAGAACTATTGTAACCAGTAAAATTAATTCAAGACTTCTTTTGAACCACCAGATGAGAGTGGTGATTCATTTTTTAAATTCATCTTTTAGAGCAGTAATTACAGGTGGCAGCAGATTCAGGATGAATTTAAAATGCTGGTTTGGGAAACTTGACCCCTGCGGCAGAAAAGTTGAGTTCCAAAATGGTCTAAGTGCCCAAAATATGGACTCCCCTCTCTGCCTGATTTTATTAAATAAGGCTGATATTCTTTACCATGTTTTTAAAATACTCTGGATCAAAGCTGGCATGGATGTGCAATATATTAAACTAGATTTATTTAGGTAACCTTTCTCCTCCTTAACCTTCTTCTCTTTTTGAGCACCTTCTGGATAGGTAACCATGGCCAGTCTGGGATCTGCCACGTGAATTGCAGAGCTCTGAGCAGCAGTGTAGGCACTGTGTGGAAATTAACCAGATTGCCAAGATCAGTCAGATGATTTATAAATGTTATCTTTTCATATCCTTTTTTTTTTTTTTTTTTAATAAAAGTACTTTAAAAAGCAACCAGATCCTTTTGGAGAAACAAAAAAATGTAGCATTATTTAATCCCATGAAAAATTTCCCCTTCCTGTAAGTAAAACACAGTCCCCTAAAACTGCATTCCAGAAAGAAAGTGTTCGCAGATGGCCACTGAGATAATATGAGAAAATTCTTTTTTGGAAATATTTGCACCAAAGCCATTCAGAGGATCTACTTCCTGCTCTGGTAGCTGGACACTGGAAAAGTGGGAGGGAAAAACCTGGTTTTGCCCACACCAGCTCCAGCCACCCTGAGCCTACACCCAGAGCTACACCTAGGATCATTTTTAGATGGGCATAAGATGTTCCCAGCTGGCAGAGCTCTGCTCACTCTCTACCCCCTGTAGGGTTAAACACATCAGGAAGGGGGAAATGAGCCCCATGCACCTCTCAGGGACAAACGGGACATGGAGCTGAAGTGGAAAGGATGACAGAAAACTGCTCAGAAATCAAAAGGAGTTCTGTATTTGATGAACTTGATTTGTGAAATTACCCCCAGATTTTATTTTTTGCTCGAAAATGGGCTCCTTCCTGACAAGAAAATTATCTGTTTGAAGTTTAAATTACTTTGAGATTAAATTAAAAATCAGATTTCTGGATTTTAAAATTTCATTTTAATTAAGTGTTGCAGCCATTTGGAATTTAAAGAAATTGAAACTCTCTGAAGACAAATGGCAGACACAATATTTGAAATTTGATGACAATTTTTCCTTAATTTTATCCAATTATATTAAGAGGTCTTTGAGTTACAAAGCATTAAAAAGCACTACTGAGGCCAGAGACATGCTAGTGAAATATTGTTTCTGTCATGTGGAGCTCTGAACAGAATTGTGTGGGCTTAAATAAATGTATCTTGATAGTTTACCTTAAAACTCTCTGTCCTTTTCCTCAGTTCAGCTGAATCCTATGAAATAGATACGCAGCTTGGAGAAGTTCTTCACACCCCCACAAACGCTAAAAATGGCCCTGATACAACATGTATTTATGTAACAAAATCATCTGCATTAATATCTTCCTTTCCTTTCTGCAAGAAGCACAGGAGGGACCCAGGCTGACACATTTTCATGCAGCCCCTTCCAATCTTCTCCTTGCATTTGGGGCAGCAGAGATGAGCTGTGTTTTCCCTTAAAAAAAGGCCACGGAATAAACAGGAGTTGGATGCGGCTATTAATAGAGTCAGCTGCAAACCTGCAGCCCGAGCTTTTGGATTCTCTCCCCTCAGATATTCAGTATCCTGTTATGGATCAAAACTATGAGATAACAAGAATTCTGGTCACTGTTGTTGTCCTGATCTTAAAAAATAAAGAGGGTATTAAAACCCCCTTCACTTTTCTGAAAAAAACAAGACTGGCTGATGAGATCAAGTGTGATGTATTGAGCTGTTAACTTCTTATTCACATCTGACAGAATTAAGAGAGAAACGGCCCCACCTGGCAGCTGTTTGCTGCCCCATTTGTCACCACCATGACCAGGTGGCTGTCTGCTCTGCAGATCACAGCTGAACCCCTGGCACCTGGGCAGATGTGCAGCTGGAGGACAGGGCTTGGGTGCTGTGCAAACAAAGCCAGGGGCTCTATGTTGACCTCCCAGGGCTGGCTGCTGGCCTGGCATGAAGGGAAGGAGGACTGCATTGTAGTTACTGCTGCGGCCAATATGGTCAGAGAAAGTCTTGGCAACCCTGCCATGTTTAGCTTCACCAAAATATCTGGGAAAATTAACAGCCAACGAGCCTCCTCATTTTTCATATGGAGACTTCTTCTCCAGCTCTGCTGTTGCCATCTGGATGCTGAGAGCTGAAAGTGTCAAAGCCTTTCCTCATGCCACAGCTCACCAGGATGGCTCCCAGCAGCAATCTGGCTCCCAGCAGCTCTGTCCCGAAGAATGACCCCCTAAGTCTGCTAAGCCAACACTCACCACCCCAACCTGCTGCCTATCGCGGAAATGAATCCTGAGCAGCAGCAAAAATCAAACCAATGTTCTCAGCAGCAGCTGTAAACTGGATAAGCTCTCTGTCCTCCTTTATCTCCCCCTTCCCTGTCCCTCCCTGTGGTGTTAAAATGAGGGCAGAGACTTGCTGAGAGAAGCAGTGCAGTGCTCTGTTTCCAGGAAAATATGCAGACCACATGTATGTATTAAACACTATATGGAGTTATAGTTGAGCCAGGAGCAGTTAAATGCAAGCCAAGGGGAATTTGCAATTCTGTGTGGGCAGATTTCAATTGTGGGGTTGGCAGCTCTGGTATCCTGTTCTCTAATACCATGAGATGAGAAAAAACAGGCTTTTCTTTCAGAGCAGTTGATTATTGAATCCGCACCAGCTGTTCACCCTAATCCAAGCTTTCTGTGCTCGTTCCTTGTAATAGAGGCATCCCTCATCCGTCCATCCACCCGTCCATCTCCCCATTCATGGGTCTTTTGTAAACTTTCAGAAAGGTGGTTAGCAGATACCAGCCACCTAAAGCAACATAAGCATCAGTACAGGCAAGAGTTATAACTAACAAGAGGAGAAAGCCCCGCCCTCCAAGCTATATATTGAAATTCAAATTATATTTCACATCCATTGCAAGATGGAAAAACCAATTTCTTAACAGTGACACCTGACTCTGTGCCCAGCAAACCATGTGGGATCAGAGCTGGAGTGAGTCCTGAGCTGGCACAGAGTGGCGGATGTCCTTGCTGCCCCACTGCCTGCCCAGGGATCTGCACCCTGGGACCTGCACCTGGGACCTGCACATACGGCAGCAGTAAAGGAAATAGAACTTTTTTTTTTTCTCTCTTTTTTTTCTTTTTCATAATAAAGGGGGAGGAAGGGGTAAGACAAGAAGCAAGTTTCTTCTGGGTGCTTCTCACTCAGCCTGCAATGTTATGTAAGGTTGGTACAGCTAATGCCTGCTCTGCCTTACCATCAGCCTGGCTGCTTCATCCCCACTACACAATTATTTCATCAGTCTCTCCTACTAGACATCACAGTGCTATTGTGATTAGTCACATTTGTTAGGAGAGCAGCTAAAATAAAATTAGCAAGCACAGAGCCCCAGTTTCACAAGGGACTGGGTGAACACAGCTCCAAGCAGTCCCTGCCCCAGGAAGATTCTAATCCCCTGAAGGAGGAGGACTAGGGACAAGGGGGTGACACATAGGTCCCAAAAGAGGGGTGTGAAAGCAGCAGAAGGAATGCTGTTTCCATGAAGAGCAGGGGAGGATGAGTCTAAGTCAGAATGAGTAAACTGGGAATAAAAGGCAGCAGGAGAAAGGACATTGTAGGGGAAAGCAGGGTGAAAGAAAAGGTAATACAGTAAGTGACAAGCTGAAGAACAGAGGTTGATGGTGGGGAAAAAAGACAAGTTTATGCAAAAAGTCAACCAGCACAGCAAATCCTCCCGGTCTGCCTGTCCCCTGCCCATTTTTTTCTGCAGCTGCTGCTGCTACACATTTTTGCCCTGTGCCCAGTTTCCTAACGGTGTTTCTCTGTCTGAAGGTGCCTCCTTCCCAGCTCACCATGTCCTCCTGGGCTCAGAGGATTACCCCACGCTCTGTGCATGGGCAGCCTAGAACATCCTCTCTGGAAATGTTGGCTGAATCACAGGTACTGTGTGATGCCAGACCCATGCAAATTGAAAGGCTGCATTATCACTACAGATTGTACGTACAGATTTGGAAAACGGAGATACAGAGTGTTCTGGGGCATAGTGGGGGAAATGGACTAGATGACCTGAGAGAGGACAGACAGACAGGCATGTACAATTTCATTTCTGTATGTTATGGGCATATGGATGGAAAAATGAGCTCTTGAACTGACTACTGGATTTTCAGGAGCTGGAGATGCCAAATGGGGTATGTCATTTAGCTATCAATTTAAATCAGTGTATCTGGACAATTTATACATGAAACTCCATAAAGAATTGGCTTGGTAATTCATTAGATAACAGACCCTATTATAAAAGGAGGTCTGAATGCGATTCTTGGATGAGTAGAGAGAGGAATAATAAAGTGCATATTTTTCTTTTGCAAATGGCATGATACTTCAGGTGGGTTGCTGGATAATGCTTGAGTGTCCACATTTTCAACAGAATATTGAAAAAATTATGAAGTTGCAGAAAAGAGTTCCAAAAAGATTTTGAGAAAATAGGATTATAATTTGATATGATACTTTCCATTAAAAAACTTGGAATACTTAATCTGTTATGCTTATCCAAAAGAAAATTGAGAAGCGTCCTGATTATGGTGTATGTAACTTCATAGTGAGAAAATACCAGGTAATAAAGAACTCTTTAATTTAGTGGAGAAAAGCATAAGAAGAAACAATAGTTGTAAGATGAAGCTGACCAGAAAAATTTAAAAAATAAACTAAAATAAAATTATCTCTTAACAGCAGGAATTATTTCTGAATGAAATTCTGGTTCACCTCTTTGTTTGTCAGATGATGATTAAACTCCTTTCATAAAGGTTCAGTCAAACACAATATTTCTGATTAACTGCAGATGGTATTGGGTGAGAGTCGATGATTTGTGCTACAATTTGGTGATGTTTTGTTGCCTAGAATCCCATGAACAGCTTATGTATCTACCAGAGCTAAAAGCTTTGTATTCCACCCATTTTATCTGACTACATGCTTTGTTATCAGTTCATAGATAGAAAGCTGATGGATCTCTACACATTTGCAGAACAGTTAGCCCAAATCCTGGAGATCCTCCCTTTCACATGGTGAATAACTGTAATTAAAATTTAAAGTGCTTACAGCCTCAGTTTCAACCAAGACTAACTTCCAAGGGTATTCTCTTGAGCTGACAACAATAGGAAGGCAGATACGAAGATTATAAGAGTTGAGGGAAAATTGGACAGAAAAGAAGTGTTAATTTGTCAAAGTGGAATGTTCCTTAAATCTGGCACTCAGTAGGTACCTAAAATGGTTAAAACTGATACACGGTTCTGGGCAAGTTCTGTCAGAGGGTGGCTGCTATAGTGCTGGGAACCACTTGGTGTACAGTAGATGCTGTCTGGACCTTTCTGGATTAAACAAGTATTACATGAAGTCTGCAATCAGGACTGGATTCAGTAATTCAGTCACATAGTCCCAAAACACCTGCTGCTGGGCAGTGCAGGCATGCACCAGCAGGAGCTCCAATCCAGACCCTGCAAACATGTTTGTTTGGCCCAGCGTGTCTCCCATTGCTGAGGGTGCTCCCTGAGTAGTCTGATAAGACAGCTAGTTGGCATGAACCTTGGTGTCAACAACAAATAAGGAAAAATATGTCCCAAATTTAGAACCAGCAAGTTTAATAGGCACAGTACTTCATAAGACTGCTGAAAATCATCCACAGTTGCCAGGCTGCTTGTCTTACTTCTACTACTCCATGAGTCCTGTCAAAAAACTGGGAAAGAACATTCCAGTCAAACAAAAGCCTGGTACAAAGGCTGCCCAAATGGGAATCAATACAGAGCCCTTTAGTTCCTGTAGCCTAGTCCCACTTTTGGCAAATTTACCCCTTGATGAATCAGGACTAAAGTTGTCACATCTCACAAGCCTGTCTTTCTGAGCACAGCCTGCTTGCTCCTTTCTCACGCCTTCAAATGCAGAGCTGGCCCATTTTGTACATAGCTGCCACAGTTTGATTTGCTTTGTGTTTATGCCCTAAGCTTTGCCTCTCTGTTTCCATGTCCACAGCCCCAGTCTATTTTATGTCATCCTATCTGGAATGCCTGGAAGATAAACATCCCCTTCAGTCACGCGTGAGGGCATCAGAGCTGCAGGGACACAGAAGAATCACACTACAGTAATTTCACGATT